>JAPYYT010000655.1:0-76429 GCA_030522565.1 Ceratosolen corneri | reverse complement strand
ATATTCGATGTATATTTAAAGAATATTCGTAAAATCTTGGGACACATCTGGCAATCATAAACGTATTGAATGTATGAAAAGAATTTACAAAACAAAGAGAAAGTACCGAGAGTCGAGAAACTGCATGATTCTCGAACAGATATTAATTTGTACTTATATAATATCATATATTTATATAATTATATAGATAGATTCATAGAATATTTGATTTATTTTTGTAATATTCAATTATTAACAAATTATACATTTTATTTTTTATAATTTTTTCTGATTATGTTCATTTATCTATTCATTTCAAATATAAAAAAAATTTTAAAAAGAAAAATCTATCGATTTATTCGTCAATAAAAACAATAGTTTTTCAATTTAAAGTAGAGTTTATCTTCCAATTTTTCTTAACTTTCTAGAATTGACAACGTATGTCAAGTAGGAACAACCTCTTTTTCAATTACTATAATCAATCGATATTCTTTTAATTCATTGATAAAAGTTTTATTTTTTTATACTGTTTCTATTTATTTAATTTTGTTTTGTTTCAAAATATTAAAATATTTTATACATGATAATTTTATTTTTAAATAATTATTATTTATACGTATTTTTTTTTAAATACATATAGATTTATAAAAAAAACTTATGATTTGATAAAAATATTTACTTAAAAGCAAAATTTGATCTAAACTTACCAATATCATAACTTCTTGAAATCAATTCTACTTATAAAATAATATTTATAAATGAATTCAATATTAATTATTAAATTATTAAAGTAATTATTAAAATAGTATCTAATAATATTACATTTTATAATTTATAAAATTTCTGTTTAATTGCTCAAGATTGAATATTTATTTTTGTTTGTCTTATAAACAGAGATACTTATATATATATTCATAGATAGTATATTGTACATATATTTATATATATTTAGAGGCATACATAACTGATTATTTTATTCTATATACTCACAAATTTTTTCTTTTTAACAAAAACAATAATTTCTTTTTTTTTTGTAAATTTTTCCTTATATTTTCTAATATTGCAGCACTATTAATGGATATGCTAGATGTATAAAAAAACACATTAAAAATTTATATTCTAATCTTTCTAAGTTGTGATGCGTAAGTTTGAAATAATAAAAATTAGTGACTACACTTATAATACATTATCATAAGTTTTTAAAATACTTATGTTGATTTATTGAAATAAAATCATTGGATATGTAATATATACTAGTATAATAATTGGAAGAATTAACAATTAAGCTTGTGTGTGGGCGTTGAATTAAAGTAATTAATTGTATTATTTTTACGTATTAAGATTTTAGATTAATTTCTTTATCGGTAAGAACAAAGACGTCACAGAAGAGTGCGAGACGGTAGATCGACCGTGAGTATGCCTTTTCCTATGGGTGCTATCAGGGTCATGAAATTATTAACGCTAGCGAGGGTCGAACGTGCGCCGCATGGAGTAATTAGCTAAGCAGCTCAAGAGATTACACGCGTTTAATGTGGTTGCCAACCATCAGGTTTGCCGTTTGCCTTATATGCAAAATAGTCATTGGATTTATTGAGTTATTTGTTTTTAATCTAAATCGTAATTTTCTGTGAATAGCATTTTTCACCAATGTATCTAATTTTGTTTAACATCTCTTTTGCCTAAACTTCGAATTGATTACTTTATATTGATATCTTGTATATCATTAATGTAATAATGTCTCTAAAAAATTTTGTTGTTCTTTTCTTTATATTATAACCTCTGCTGTTACATACTTAACTTCCTAAATTATACTTTTTATTACATAAAATATAAATTTATTGTTAATCTTTTCATACAAAAAAAATGGTGATTCAGTTTAATGAAACTCAATATATATGCCCATTATATTTTTTATCCCTATAAAATGATGTTATACGTATACCCTTTTGAATTCTGTTAATAAATATAACTGTCTATATTTGACAAAAATTAATATATTTTTAAATCGTATATAATTATGGTTACATAAAGAGGTTATTTGAGGATGTAGTTTAGATGCGTATTTTTAACAATATCCTCTTACAATTTATGTAATTCCAGCATCTTTATACTGCTGTAGTAGCGTGTACTGACAAGTCCCCATATAGTTCGACGAATAATACAATGAACAATTATATCCACAACATAATGAGTATTTTAAACTTCACTTGAAGAAACTACACTCACTAATGCTAAAAAAAATAAAAATAATAATAATTTAAAAAATCCAACACTCGATTCAATAGAGCTTAACTTAATTTTTATCGATGAAATATTTTATACTGAATATTGAATTTTTTATAGTTTTTAACTTAACGCTTTTTACAAGTTCCTAGAATACTATCATTACGCAACTACCATTTTGTAAAAAATTTGTATAAGTGTATATTAGACATTCATATTCAATTTTGTATTGTTAATAATTATTATAAAAAATTTCGATTTTGTTTCTTTATGTTCAAATAACAAAAACACTTTTACTGCGTATATATAATATCAATTACGTAATTATAACATAATTGCGTAAATTGTTCTATAATTACATGTAAATGAACACGATAGCACATGCCGTGTGAAATATGTATAATTTATTTTGATGTAAATTCAGAAAAGTAGAAATCTCTATGAACAATGTTTTATATACACAAACGAATATGAATATAAACACATCTATTTACTATTTATCTATTTATATAAACTTACGTATATTATAAGCTAGGTATAATGATCAACACGAACAGTCATATTTTCACAATGTTGAATCAATTGCAATTGTTGTAAATATTTTAAAAGAGAATTAATCATTTCACGTTTCTTTGAAAATATAATATAGCATGTTTATTAATTTATATAAATGCCCTAATTTTTGTACATCATATGTGGTAACTCATTCGTTTGTTTATATAATTTTGTTTGCATATTTTATTGTAATAGTTTAAATTAGATATTGTTCCTTTTCTGATCTGCATTACTCAAAATTTTATTATTTATACCAAAATTATTAAAAATATATGAATCTAAAATGTTCTTTTAATTGTAAATAATATATATAATTAAAGTTCTCAAATATTTGTTAAAATTTTCTTACACGAGAATTGGAATAAAAAATAAAAAATATTTGTAATTAATAGACAAAATTATTAAAATTATAAAATAATTAAATTTAAATAACAAATATATAGTTAATTTTAACTTTAACTTATTAATTTAAAAAATTATTAACAACAATTGAAATTTTAAATTAATTATTATGAGAAGGAAATAAAATCATATATGCATAAAATATAAAATAATATTTTTCAATTTAAATGTTATTCTAAAATTATTTATTACGAAATATTATTATATAAATTATGTAATATTAATTATCGAAAATATAACATTGATTATCACCGACAAAATATAGAATTTTTTATTTTTTAGAAATATTCACTTAAACAATTTGTAATACATAATTTTATGAATACCAAAATTATTTTCATTTTAAAAAACATTTTAAAGTTTTAATTTTTGTTAAAAAATTATTTAAGTAATGAAATATTTCAACTCATTTTTAAAATATAAAATGTGTACTTATTGTTAAATATAAATGTGTAAAAATGTGTAAATTATTTTAAATAAGAATGATGTAATAATTTTATATTAAATAAGATGTTATTAAATATTTTCAATTACGATAATATAGAAATCTGATATAAACGCATTTCAAATTAATAGTTAAAACTATCTCATAATTTATTAATTATTTTTAAAAAATAATTAAATACAGTTATTTAGATAATCTTATTATAATATAGGTTTTTCATTTTATTAAAAATTTGAAAAATATAATTTTTAAAATAATCATTTCTTTTACGATGTATATAAATATCATTGAATTTTGGTATTAATATTAAATAGAACTTAAGGTGAATAAATTAGTAGGTAATTATTTTGAGTAGAATAATACAAAATTGGTGAATAATATCAATAATAAATTGTATAGATAGTTTTCGACACAAAATAGAAAACCCTTCGTTTAATAAAGTATTAAAATATTAGATTTCAATATTAATTAGATAAATAAATTATAATTATAACCATATGAAACTATTTTTCTTAAAATTATTCCATTGAAAACTTCAATAGATTCTTTTTAGAGATTATGTAAGCTAAAGTTACAAAATATTTTTAAAATTTAAACAAATTTTATATTTTTAACAGAGTTAAAAAATCTTATAATAATATTTTTAATATTTTGATAAATTAAAGTTTATAGTGTTATCAATGTAAAAATTTTATTATTTGAGTTGAAAAAGTGTAAACAAATCAAATATTTTAAAAATTCTTGAGTAAGCTCTTTGTATTATTATTAAACAATTAGAAAAATATTATCTGCTCTGATAATATCTGTTCATTGTAAAATGGCATAGTCTCGACATCATTGTGACATACAATTTTGTTTGTGCTGTTTTTTTTAATGCAGTTTAAAAGATGGAAATCGTTACTTTTCCCTTTCTCAAGGTCATGAAAATTGATTCTATAATGCAAAGTGCAGTGAGTTAAGAAAATTGCAAAAGGATAAATAAAACATTGCATAAACGTATGCGTCTTTTGGACCCAGAAGTAAATAGGCTCCACGCCTCTTAGTGCCCCTCCCTCTGTTGTCGTCCTTCTTCATGATCACGTTGCGTCTGCCTCCGCCCGCATTTGACTCCCACATATCTCTAGCGGAAGCGCTATGTCCATCCACTTGCATACAGCGCGCGCGCATTCGTATCCGTCTCCCTACCCTGGTCTTATTGGACTCTGGTGGGGACACAACGAATCGGATTCTACCTGGGCGGAGCTTCGCATCGCTCCCGTACTTTAAGTAGATACGTCGACGCTCAGCTTCGACAAACGGCGTCTGGCCATCGCCGGCGTTCGAATTTACACTCGAACTATTGGAATCGTCATGCTGCACAGCGCCGTGCCGCAAGTCTACTTGACGACCTCAGGCCTCGGCTATACAAGCGGCCGCTTTCTTACTGAGGAGGTGCGTCAGCCTTGCAGTTACGCACAACAACACTTGAAGAATTCATACGTGGGATTGGATTGGTATGGGCCTCCGGTGTTGTATGAGGAACCACGACGCGATCCGAGTCCGAGTCCCCTAGATCTTTCTTTGAAACCACCACCGACTCCGAGCACCGGCTGCGATGACTGCGAAGCTATTGAAGTCGACGATGACGAGGACCGTCACGGTCGCGAAGTAATCCAATTTCAAAATTTGAATGACCTCGACGAAACAGAGTCCACTGTTGACCACTATCATGGTCGGCAACTCGAATACGGTACTCGGCTGGACGAAAGCTACCTCGAAATCCAGAAGAAGCCATTGCTTTCCAGCCCCAGTGGATTGCGAACACCCCCGGCGCCACACGTACACGCACCTATGACACCACCCAGCACACCTTCGCCACCCCAATGCCCGAGACGTCGAGGCCGCGAAGAAGAAACTGGGCCTGCGGGGACGAGTCCAAGGCCGGAAAAGTGTCTGGAGAAGGGTCGGGCCAAGCGTAAGCACGCGCGCAAACTTAAGTTCGACGAGGATACAAGCAGCCCGGTCTCAGGCACAGTAATTCTTGGACCGGACGAGGCTGTCGTTACCGGGGACATCGATCCCGCCTTTAACATCGTTGAGGTGACGGAGGAAGCGCGCGCAGAACTCGCCAAGATCGAGAACCGGCTCGGACCCTATCAGTGCAAGCTCTGCCAACAGCTTCACGAGGACGCGTTTCAATTGGCTCAGCACCGCTGCTCACGCATTGCCCATGTCGAATATCGTTGTCCTGAGTGCGACAAGCGCTTTTCATGTCCAGCGAATCTCGCGAGTCATCGTCGATGGCACAAACCGAGGCCCACTGCACCACCGACGATGAACAATGGCGGCTCCGGGAACGAGGAACTTTCCTGTGCCCGCTGCGATGCTCGATTTGGCAAACATGCTAGTCTAAGAAAGCATCTTGCCTCGCAACACCCAGGCGAGCTCGTTATTGATAGCTCGGACACTGCATGACAACGGCTAGCCCTTACCAAACCGATGCCCCTACGCCAACCACCCGGCCTCTACTGGAGATTCGGTCTCGACCTTATGTGAGTGCATAATTAAAAGACCGATTTTGTTGAGTAATCCTTTGCTTGTCCCTTAATTCTCATCCCCGATTACTTGCAGCCAATATGATCTTGGTACTTTTCAACTTACTTCTTAATCGATGATCTAACCTTCCCACACAAACCCTATATATTAATTGCTCTTAACTCTTATTATACTGACAACTGATTAATTTAATTTACCAAAATACAGTATGTCATTGAGATATTACAATTATTATAATTAAAAAATATTTATAGTATTTTTTCAGGCAAAAGTAGGAAAGTAAGAAAAGTAAGAATATGTATTATCGAACATTAGAACAAAAATAAAATAACGATATAGATAAATTAAAGAAAGTGAAACGTATCTAGTCATCATAGTCTCGGAGACTTACAAAGTCTCAGATCGTTTTAGTCCATAAGAAACGAACAGCTTTATTTGCCAAAAAAAGAAGAAATTAGAAACCGTGTGTTATTAGAACACATATCCAATAATATACGTAAATTTAATTTAAGTTACTTTGTAAATTATTGTAAATCATTGAAGCTATGAGTCAAAGTAATGTATCAGTATTTCACGGCAATTTGACTGTATAAACGTGTAGATAATGAATGTAGTAGTATATGTATATAATGATATTAAATACATATGGATGTATCGATACAAAATTAAGTTACAAAAAATATTGTATTTTATAATGTTATTATATAAAATTCTATAAAAATAGTTTTTATGTTCAACAATTTATAAATTATTTTATATCTAATTAAAAAATGATAAATTAAAAAAAAATATATAATAATTAATGTGTACATGAATTTAATTGAGAAGGCACAATTTTCTAATTTCTCAAGGTACAAGAAAAAATGGCTATCAAATGATCTCGATTGCTTTAATTTTAAGATTTTAAGTCATTAATTGATTTAGAATTTTTGGTGATACTTTAAAGAGAGAGCTTATAATTCACTATTATCAGTAAATTTATCAACACATTCACACAGCTAACCTTATCAAAGATAATTAAGATTTGCTAAATAGAAAGTAAGAAAACTGCTCTAATTACACAGTTTTATCATAACACACAAAGATAAATATTTTATGGATTTAAATATTCTTAAAATATAAAAATAACGTAAAATATAATTTATAATACAAAAATATATTTTAAATTTTAATTTTAGTTACAAAAAAATTTTTTTATTACAAACAAAATTCCTCTGAATTAATCATATTAGGTAAAATATTTTAAGTATAAACTTTTATATAAATTATATTATTAATATTTTATATACAGTTAAATAAATTATTTAAACTAAAATATAGAAAAATGTAATTGATAAAAACATTAAATTATCTTACAAGTAATATAATAGTGAGCTTATATTTTAGAGATATTTCTAGTATTATCTGCAATGATAATTTGATGCTTTAGTTTATTAAATTATGTTTTAGTTAATAGTCCTAGTCATCAATCAAGATATTAATATACAAACAAGGTGATAAAGAATGTTTGCCATTATTTTTATAAGTTATTTTTATAAGATAATATTAATAATATCTCATTACATTTTAAGTTTGGTTTTTTTTAAATTCCGTTCTATATTTATAGAACAAAAGAGTATTTCTCTAGTCAAATGTAAACTCTGAATTCGTAAGAGTTACGTTTCAAGTTCTAACATAATAATATAGCCAAATAAAATCTGTAATCAATCGATTTTTGAGTTGTATTTCGTTTCAATACAATTGATAATTGAATGAATAATCGTTCATTCACATTTATTTAATCACATATATGAATATTAGAGAAATCAATTATAATTTATCGCTTTAAACAAACATACAAAAATGAAGTTAGCTGTACTGTTTTTATCTAAATTAAGTGACAATCAAACTACAATCAATCTTAACGATAACGGATTTATGATACATAATACAAAAATTATGTCTAAAACTAATAGAAGTGTAAATTGAAATCTGAACCTGTTTATAAAAATAAAATTAATTATTTATTGTTACAAATAGACTTTTTAAATATTTTAAATTTATATTAAATAACTAAAAGTCAAAGCATATTGATCTTCTAAATAATGTAACTTTGTCATAAGCCTTTGCTTGTTGCATATCTTGCACATATTTTGGAAATACATACTATTATTGTACATATAACTTGATTAAAAGCTAATTGTAATATTGGAATAAAAGAATGCGAACAAAATTTAAATATTTTACTTGTAATCAAAGAACTACTTAAGAATTGATATAAATTTTGTAATTTATAAAAATTAATCACCTATGAGAAGAGCCAATGTATTTATAATTTAATAAAGCACAAAAAGGAAATAGACAATGAATCTTGTTAAAATAGAAAAAAAGTGCGAAATGTAGAAATTTAGTTATTAAAATTTAATTGTCAAAGTACGATAGTAAGCTAAACCGAATTTTGGGCGATAATGCAATTACACACTCTCGTATAATTTAAAATTTCTAAGTAACAACATGCAGACATTAGCAGTTTAGCCCGCGATATATAAGAATTAAGAAAAAATAGTCGTAAAAAAGTATAATTTTTATGAATACTCGGTAAAGTCGTTAAATTTATCAATAAAAAACAGCGTTAAAATGAATCCAAGTGCATGCGGCTTTATTATAAGTATATACATTTTTAGATAGGCTAAAAAAACGTGGATCCATAACCGATCCCTGACAACCGTCACATGCCTTTGAGTTTGAAATTTATTTGATGAGTTTCTTATTGTGCACGTGAGTCAAGCGACCTTTTTTTCATCGTTCCTATTCCTCTCTCTGTTTCTCCCGCCATATTTCATAATTCACAATCATATTCCAATTGAACAGAAGCTTCTTATCGTATGCACATTATTAGACCTTGCACAGTTTCACTGACACTATAGATTAAATGAGCTCTTTAAAATGAACCCTTTACACAAGTCACTATTTCATTACATTAACGCTTAATTGAAATGGTATAAAAGCAAAATTGTAAATAGGAAGTACAATGTATTTACGTAGCTATGCAAAGCAGGCTAATTATTAAACTGTAAAATATGTATATTACTATACTGTACTATCGTTATATCGAAATAAGTGAATAAAAAATCATTACTCATAAGTCTCGATTACTGTATGAGAGTTATAAATGCCTTTGCTGTTATAATATGTACGTTTTACTTTTATCGATCGACTCTGCTTTATAAGTGTGTAAAAATTCTTACTTTTGAAATACAAGAATATCAATATTATTCACTTTTTGTATTTTTATTACCATCGTACTTGCAAAACCAAATCCTCGAATTCCTATTTCTCTCAAAAAAAAATCAACCTTAAGTATATTATACCATAAAAAACTTATTCAAGTACTGCTATTTTATTATTGTAAATATATATTATCTTTTTATAAATATAATATATTTTTACTATTGTAAATATATATTATCTTTGTATAAATATAATATATTTTTATTCATAAAAAATTGGTAAACGACGTTTAATATGAAAATAATTTGTTGAAATACGTTTATTTTTACTATTGATATCGAACCACACATTATACTTATTTGATTTAATAAATAGTTTAATAAATAGTTAAGCACTCTTTTTAATATATATAATAAATTTAATAATAAAATCTCATGATTTATGTAAGAAATACATCTCTACAAGAGAGTAGGAAATGAAAAGTCGTAGCACACTAATCAGTTTCAACAATGATTCGTGATCATCGTATCAAATATAAAGAGGACAAGATTATCGATAATATATTTTACTGTATTGTTCACAACTATATGCTACAACTACACGAGTCCTGCACATTATTACTCAATGTAATGTCATTGTAGTCATATGTTCTTATGATCGGTCCTTCTTCACGCAAAAGAAGCCAAGAGGGATTGTCAACCCCATAATCTGCGCGGAACTTTTATGTCCCTGGGATAAAAAGATCTAAGGCGTCCCCCTTCTATCAAAAAAAGAGTGCAAGAAAAGGCTTTGAAACCAGCGCGAGGTGGATTTTGCTTGTGCGGACGCTTTTCCAGACGCTGAGGCTCTCGCTCGATAGGACTTTAAGTTATCTAAGTAAAGCAATATTCCGTGTGTATTGAAAATTTGTCTAAATCTTTAAATTATTGTACATAATATACTAATGACAATGCTTATTCTATACCTATTTCATGCTCAAGTTTAATAACTTATGTATTTACATAGTGTTTATAATATTAGATATCTATATTTATTTTACTAAGTATTGAATATTGAAGATAATCGACAATAACAATGTAAGATCTAATATCCATATTCTTTGGCTTTAAATAGTAATTCAATGTCTCCCTATTATCACTTAATAATCATAAGACATCTATTTTAATTTGAACTAAATTCTAAGGTCTTTTTTAGTAAAATAATATAGTAATGCATTATATTTTTAATTAATACATTTCTTAAAATAATTGGCGAGAATTATTACTTCTTATGAAAATTGGTTTATATTTAAAAACTATTTTATTATAACAATTTTTAATTAAAAATTAGAATGATTTTAATTTAAATTGTATAAATAAATTGTATAAATGAATTATATAAATAAATATTAGGAATTATAATAAATCTCTAAAAATAAATTAAAATCAAAATTCATTTTTCTGAATATGCATTTAATTTTTGTAAATTTTTATCATTGGTACATTTTTCATAGTAAATAATCTTAAATATAAAAACAGACCTACTTTTCGTTATATATTAATTTAAAATTAACGTAAAAATATGTTTTTAAATAAATATCTAACTACTAGTATTCAGTACCAAGTTATTTTTTGTTACTAAGACATAATTTAACAGTATATATTGGTCTGCACAATATGAAAGATATAAAATATTGTTATATTTTATACACATTTACATAAAAATAAAAGCGGTGGCTTATAATACTAAATATTTAAATTCGTATTATTATGACGTATAAAATTACATTTTAAAATATTTCATAAGATATAATCTTATTATATAATAATATTGATAAAGCAATGACAATTTATCGTCACTGTAAATGGTACGATGATCACACGTTAGACTGTAAATATTTAGACCTTCTATATGACTTTTTTAAATATTATGAAGTTGAAATCGACCATAATTTTAGAGTGATTTTTCCGCGATATATAAATTTTATTATATTGAATGACTATCTACCTTTAAAATATTAATTGTATTTTTAAAATAAAGTGCTGAAAAAATGTCAGCATCTTAAATATTTCTAAAGATACGCGAGTTTTATATTGTAGGAGGTTTGACTACTTCCCTTTCAGATACAGGTAAGAAGCAACTACAGGAAAAAAGGTAAGTCCATCTTGCTTGTAGTAGATTCACGACAAAGGTTGCCGAAGGGAATCTACTTAGGAATCCTCTGACTGGCTCCTGCGGGAATATCCAAGAGGCGCGCTTGCACGACATATCAAGCAGATAAGGGAAGAAGCAATTTTTCAATTTTCTCTCGCGCGAACTTTGTCATCTTCACAGCACTATTCGATGGGAAAATGGAATTTTCGCGCTGAAAGTCAAGTGGCAAGAGGCACGATCTTTTCATTGCTCCTGGTAAATTTCGAAACGCTTTCTGACCGCTCCTTCTTTTTAGAAATCTTTTTTTATTGCAATGTTCTTTTAAGATATAAGTTTTGGTGGAGTAAAGATGTTATACTAGTAAATGCTTTTGGTACAAGCTAGAAATTTCTATCTGGTATATTAGAGTTTTTAAAGTGAGATTTTTTTATTTATTGTTGAAGAAACGTCGCGATGGAAAAAGTATTTGTCTCATGTGCTTTCTCACAATAATTTATTAATTTAAAGTTAATAGTAATATTTCAGTATCATCTTTCATTGTAGTAAATAATAATGTTAATATTTTTCAAAAAAATATTTGAAATCCAACATTTATGAGTATGGGAAATATTATATTCATTTTAGTTTATTTTTGTTGAAAATATCTTTTAAAGAGACATAAAAAGAATATAACATATAAATATATGTATATATATAACAGTACGTTTTTAAATTCAAACAATTTTCAGATTATTTAATTATTTTTATCAATATTTTCTTTTTATAAAGTCATCATTATTATTTTTACATTCATTATTATATAATTTTTATTAAAAGTTTAAGTGGATTTACAAATCCAATATAATTTTATCTACTTGACTCACTTTTTTCTCTTGAAAAAATTTTGCTTTCTAATTTTTATGTTTAATGTAAATTTTACTAAATTACATATCTTTTATTATTACAATTTCAATGCTGCTATTATATTATTACGAATATATCTTATAATTTTAAACATTTTTTACTTCATGATATTTTATTTCTCTTTATTATAAACATATTTTTAAATATTTTATTTTAAAATGTTTTAACTTGATTTTATTTTTATTTTTTTAAAGCTCATATTTCATGGCTATAAGGGTATTGTTGATATTTATCATAATATAAATACTAGCTTAAAAAAATATAAGTACTGGAGATTTTTAACCTTTTAAAAGAATTTAAATTACATACAAATATGTATTGGTAAAATGGTGTATTGGTAAAAATAGAAACAAAATAATTAATCACAATTCTCACAATTAAAAATGAATAAATATTGACATCGATCGTCAAAACGTTATGTAAAAAACATATAGATTTTTTTTATCTCGTAAAATCGTTTTGACCAAGAAAATGTTATATAAGACACGCTCGACCTTTTTAAGAAAAATAATGTTTTCAGTTCGTGTAAAACGTGCGTTAAGGCACGAAATGGAAGTATAAGAGTTTGGAGCACGTGAACGATGTAATTGTTCGGAGCGTCACTCCTTGTCTTCTCCCTTAGGATTTTTCGAGGATTTTTCCAAGCATAAGCAATAGCAATGGTCTTTATTTCTTCCTATACATTAAACACTGAGCACTAAATGAAAAAACGATTTCGCCCTCACCATTTTTTACATCTTGTATGCGGTTTTACAAATTTTATTTGTAATGAAAATTATAATTATTTGGTTCAATAAAAATACTTACTTGTCGTTTAGCTGTTGGTATTTGATGGAATATTTTTTATCTGTCTTTTGTGTTTTATATATATTTTTTAATAATTATTTATTCTATGTATTTAACATTAAATTTTTCATAAAATACATTTCATCGCAAGAACGTTCTAATATTTTAACTTATATTTTACAAACAATTATTAATGTTTGCAACAGTATCATATAAGTATATATTAATGGTTATATAGTATTTTAAAGTATAAATTTAACATAAAGAGATTTCCAATGTGATCGAATATGGCTGGTTACAGTGTACTTATAGTGATTCTCGAGCAATTTAACAAATACGGAAAAAAAAGAAGAAAAAATCATTTTGATTGTATTCGAGATAGAAAATTACGACGACGTGTGAATTCTCAAGATGTTCAGGAGAATAAAACATCGTACGAGAAAGCAATCAGCAGAAGAAGTCAAGCGCAATTCAAGAGGAGGTCTAACAGCTCGGTACTGCTTTTATCATACGACAAACAATCACCGATCCATTGACTTTAACCACAATGAGTATATTTCTATATAGATATGTATGCAGCAGTTGATCCCTAGGACAATAAATATCATGCGGATTTATATAATAACTGTAAAAGCTTCTTCGAGAAAAATATAGAGCAGAAGAGATACAATCTTAAGATTTATAACGTTTTTCCAAGCTCATCCTACTTACATTAGAGCTACTTTTCCACCGAGAATCATAAGCGTTGAGAAGACTTTTTATTGATTTCTAGTAACATATATTTTACAGATGCAAAGCAAGCATAACGAGACGTAACACACAATATTTTAACGTTTTTGAGCTTTTACAAGCGAACGCAATTTTTAAACGTGAGTAAACACCCTATGAGATTCGAAAAATATAGCAGACATGATATTATTTTATTAATATTTTATTCACTTAATAAAAACAGTAGTTATTATTAAAATTTGCGTTTACCAATTATATTTTTTATATTATTAATCTTTAAAAAATGATTATAAAATAATTTTTATTACGTTTTATGGTTGCTATTGTACAATTTAATATTTATATGAGATTTCTTAATATTATTTAATCATATATTAAATTTTGTAATAATTTATTTCTAATAGTCTGTAATAAATATGTCTCTAGGCTTGATTTTACTCTAGTATGTAATTGGAATTCCGCGCGTTGCTATAGTATCCAAATGGTATGAAGGTTATAATCTTTTTCGATAATAGAGAAATACCAAAATGTGAAAGAATTTGTAGCCTGGCAGTAATAATTTATAAGAAAAAACCATGTGTTAAAAATTAGAAGTTAATTTCGTTTCATAATGAACGATTAGCATTCAAAGTTAATATAGACAGATGAAATATACAATCATATACAACTAATTACTGTATTTTTTTCAGTTCATTTGGAAAGCACGTCATCGATATTTAGACTTTGTTGCGTTTATTAATTATCATACAAAATCGTAAAGTTCTTCGTGCCCAAAAAATATGAATTCTTTCGTCGGAATAATGTAAAAATTGTTTAATTGATTCCCTCAAGCGCATGAGAAAATATAATCTTACTTATTTTCTGGATTGATAAGCATGATCCACAATGAAACTAAATACCCAGTTTGAAAACTGTGCCGCATAAGGTATAAGGTGCCTGTATACGCTTCGATAATCCCTGTGGAGGAAGCGCCCACGAGATCAGATATGACCCCATGAAGTCTGGGTGAAGATCCCGATGAAAGAGCGACGCAGAAAAAGTGCGAGCTCGAAATCGCGTAATTACTTGCAGCGGCCTCGTAAATGCAAAAGGCGTACACGCGTAAAGGGTCCCATACTCGAGGCATTGAGAGGAGTCGCCCCGAGAGAGATGAGCCTCAGCAAATCACCTTAACGCTTGATCTTCGAGCGCGTGCACGTCTAATTCCTCGCGCCGTATCTGTGTTCCGTGTCTTCCGCGGAAATGGATGCGGTCGATTTCTTTAGCCGGGTTGTCGCGTCAAACCGCACTCTCATTTATTCGTTATGAATGAGCCTCCGAGGTGTGCATAGGAAAGCTAATATACCCTGGAGGGAGAGCGTCACGAGTACCCAAGGGACAAATGGAGCAGAAGAGTCTTTTGATTAGCTCGTATAGACGTGGGACACATCAATCCTTACGAGCCGACGAATTGCTATGTCGCCATAGTTCACTAATATTTTTATGGTTGGTTTTGTGCGGGATTAGGCGTGATGCACATCAGCAAGTTTTGTAGCTTTGAAGTTTATTGACAAATATTTGCCATGATTGTTAATGATCAATAATAAATAATACACAATAGGGTATTATAAGTTGTTAGCTAATATATACATTGGTACTACCTAACATACGTTAATATAAAGTATGCAATTTTATATAACATATTATAAACTTCTAAATACATTCAAATAACGTACTTTATAGAAAACTGGTCACTTGTTCCCTTCTGAAATGGCCAATTCAAAAGCTTTTAGCAGAAAATCCTCACATCCACCTGCTACACGACGGACAAACATTTACTTTGATCACGGAAGCTTGTCTGTACGCTCAAGCCACGTTTCACTCACTCTTCTTTTCTTTAAAAGGACATCGTGAGTCCAACCGCGCGAGTTACCAATGCCGTCCTTTTTATTCCTTCTCTTATGGTCAGCTTTCAAGAAAAGTAAAGATATACAAATTTAAATGGATATATTTTGTGCACAAAGAAAGGAAAATAATACAATGTCTCGTCTAATACAGAAATATACTTGATAAAAGAGAAAGGTAAAATAAAGTACCTAAGACTTGCATTTTTAATAAAAAATATTGTCTATATTATTTTTCTATTATCAAAGTTTTTTTAATATGTATAATTAATGTTTGAATGAAGTAGAAGTATAATATTAATTAAGTAAGAATTAATAATGTAATTGAAATGTTGCAGTGAAATGAAACAAAACAAATTTTATTATGTACTTTTTATTTTATAATTATATACATTATTATGCATTGTGGATTTAGATTGTGGATGCATCTTTTCCAAACACCAAATTCTTACATCATTTAAGAAAAATATATTATTGATACAAACTTTTTTTTACAATTTTAAAAATGCATCCATTCAGTCTCATTATAATATTGTTACGATTAGTTGTCTCTTCATTTTTTATATATAATTTTAAAATTATTTACATATTTTAGTAATATGCTTCTATTATAATTTGTTTATTCTTAAAATATTAAGTTACAAATACAGACTGAAATACGTAAACTAGAACTTCATAAAATAAAGATACGAATGAGAAAAGTGAGCATTTATATTTTCTACCATCCATAGCATTATTACAGGAAACCACAAAGTGAAAGCAAGAGAACGAGAAAGAAGAGAATCCGAGAGGAAACAGCCAGTTCTCTTTAACGATGTGGTCATGGTCGAGATCAAGGTACTACGCCATCGACATACTTCATTTATTACGTAACGACACCTTTGTTTGATTTGGCGAAACTGGTACAAGTTCGTTACGCTTCTCATTACAAAAGGAATTACGTCAAACGGTCATATCTTGTTAAGTGTTACATTTTCTTTCATATATTAGGGTATGGACTAATTACCATTTTATATACCGGTAAAATGAAATTTTTTTTGGAAAATAAGAAATGACCAACAAAAAATAGTTAATATACATTCTATAATCTATTATAATTATATTCAATTAATTATTCTGTGTTCAGCTTATTAGTTTACATATTTGGAAAACATATTTTAGTGACTTCACAATATGTGTCGCAATAATTGTAAACAATCGGTCAAAATTTGCTTTTCTAATTATGATAAAATTTTTTGATTAGTTCATTAAAAAATAAATTATCAATTGTTATAATTATTTCATAGAGTTTTGATTGAAAAATTATGAGTCTTATTATTTATATTATGCAAAAATTGGAAGGAATTGCTACTATATAATAATGCAGAATATAGATGAATATTTAATAAAATATAATTAAAGTATTAATAAACAAAGTTTATTAATTTGAATAAATTTGCATCAAAGTTATATCTAATATACTTATTTATTTATAAACATTAATAGATTACAATAACAAATATAAAATATGTAATTTTAAAATTTTTTATTTTTTACTTTTTTATCAAAATAAAATACATATGAGCTCATTCACATAACAATAATTTATAAATATGTAATCTGTATATGTATAGCATACTTTATTTATAATCATTATTCCCTTTTGCTATTTTTTCTAAACAAATACAAAAATAAACAACAATCAAAACTTGTAGTAATGTATAAACAAAAAATGCGGATAAATTTGTTGGAGTGTTGTTTTCAAATTGACATTTTGAAAGACGGAAGAATTTCCGAGTCGGTGAGAGATATGAAGGATGACATCAATATTCTTGAAATGTATTCATCCTCACTAGTACAGCATGAATTCGATAGATAATTAAAGGTGTTATTGGCTCTTTGATCTGTTACTAGTGTACATGACTAGAAATAAGTCAAAAACTATTATTTATGCGTCGATAACAGTCATTGTTCATAATTTCTTATTATATATTAATTAAATGCTGCTTCAAAATATGCTTAAATCATTATACCAATTATTAAGTAATATTTAATAATAATAAACGTAATAATTTAATAAACGTTTATAAATATTTTATTTTATTTGTATAAGATATAATATTTACAAAAAACTAATTGAAACTAATTGAATAATTTTCTGTCTATGCAATAGGAGTTGACTTTATTGATTTTCAAAATGAATACAAATTAATTTATAAAGTTTTCTTATGATTTCTTACTGATTAAGTACTTAGACTCTTAATTATGTCATTATGTGTATTGGTCATTATGTATAATTAAAATTTCGACATTTATCAAGTTTTTAAACAAATAATAGTATATTGATAAAAATAATTAAATAAATTAAATAAATTCTACGAGTAATTACAAATATTAAAAATGATTCTCAATACTAAATAAAACCCAGCATATTAATATTATAGAATAAAATAATGTTTAATTCTCTTAATATTTAAAGAGATTTATATGACATGATATTGTTATTTGAAAATTGAAGATTTCGGAATAAATATACCAATTAATGCCAAATATACAAACTAATGCTCACAAAATTAAAATTGGTATATAATAAAGAAAGTTGATGAAATAGTAACATTTGAGTATTATAAGACTCTAGGAAAGTTGATAAATCAAGCAAGCAAATATTCTGTCAGATCAGGGAGATAGAGGTTTCGCGATCTACCCATAGCTTATCCCGTTGTCGCTTCTGTAACTTCGATCGATCGTTGATTCGCCTTTCATATAATATGAGCTTTTCAGTAAACATCCGGACGGCGTTTTCGACTTGTCGGCAGAGGACATCATCGCTGCAACTCTTAGAAGACAATTTCATAACTTCATCTTGGCATACGTTATGCGAAGAATTCAATAAAACATCCGAATGCGTTGAGAGACTAAACTTGATTTCGGGGCTTAACTGATGTTCCTTCTTTACTTTTTTTAATTCACACTCTAAAAGACACAGAGCAAGTTAATTCCTAATCATACGGTTTGTTTCACCGACTAAAACAGTTCTTTTTAGAGTATCTTCTTTATTACGATGTTTTAATGTATATATATTAAAAAGATGCTACTTTACATTTTATCATCTGCTTTATTATTTTATTCAACAACCTAAATAAGTTAATGTGTCGCTTTATAATTTATTGTACTACAAAAACTGTTCCGCAATCTGTACAAAATTTACGATTAAATTATTTTTTAAATATAACTCGTGAGAGTTCATAATTTTTCTATTCAAACAAAATTTTTATTTATTTATGCATTAGATTTTTTATAATTCTTTGTTAGTTATTAATAAATATGTTCATACAATTATATATTATTTTAGCATTATATTATATTATTTTTAGAAATTTTATATAATTTTATTAACTAATTTCAAATTTAATAGAAATGAAAAACTACAAAAATGCAATATTTATGACATAAACCTAAATAGTTGTATGTAAAATATATTCAATGTATTTAATTATTATTAAATATAGATATGTACAATAAGTATGCATCATTTTATTTTGATAACCGGATGAAATGAATTAATTTTATATATATGAATTCATCTTATTGTTATTAAGAAATGGTGTTAATTTCATTTTTTTTACTAGTTTCTTTCAAATTATTCTAGTAGTATAAATCTCAAATAATTTAATAATGTGTATTTATCAGTGTATTTTTAAGTTATACACAAGTAATTATTAGTACAGAACCTTTTACATTATCTACTAAAAACTTCAATAACATTTTATATTTTTTAAGTTAAATATATATTATGAAATATTATAATTATTTATTCATTTATTGAAAATCGAAGGCATCCTAAGATAGTAATTAGATTAAAAAATATGAAAAATAATACGTTACTGCAATTTTTAAAAAAGTCATGAAAAATCACTGTCAATCGTATATCAATTCTCCTACAGTAATTTATTTTCTTTATATAAATATATGAATACATCTATGGTTACATCAAATATTCTAATAAATTCAAATGCAGAAAATTTCGATCCCTATAAATAAGCCTGATTCGTTTTAAATGCGTAGTCTATCCTCTTTGATAACCGTTAAGAATAAGCACAAACAAACTAAAATTGCTCATATAATTATCGATTATATTGTAATAAAAATAGTCATGATAATTTTTATTTATAAACCTGACAAGCATTGCTGCAAAGAATTTTTCTTTATACTGCATGACGTGCAATTTTTATTAGATTTAGTAGCATTAAACAATTGACTCTTCTCGCTCTCAAAATTACATAAACATTGTATATTTAATGGGCTACATTTGGAAAATTTTTAACTTTTAGCAAAATTAGTATCCCTTTTGCAGAGTAAGACGTTTTTACCACAGTCTTTGCCACAGGAAATAAACGAATAGCAGCTACCGCTTCTAGACGATAAAGTCGGGCACGTAAATTCCTGTATCCGCGGTAAAAATTTCATTTCTACTGGATCATTATCCATTCTTTTTTTAATATTTTCAAGAATTTTTGTTTCCTGTGCTCTTTCAATATTACATCCGTCTGAACAAATAATCTCTCTCACCTCGGTTATGTAATTTTCTAAAAGAATCTTTTTAACCATGAGAATATCGTTTTTCTCCAAATTTCTGGATTTAAACTTTTTTGTGATTTTGGACTTAGTATTATGGCGAAATGAAATCAAATCATCTTCAATGAGATTTGAGTATTTAATCAATTCATTCTCTGTTTGACTAATAGTATTTTTCAAGCATTGAATGCTTCCACGTCCATGTTTCCTTAGTTTACTTCTTTCTACGAACGTGCTATACTGCATAATAAAAATATTTCTGTTATATCTTTAACTTTGTGCTCCAACGATTTTATTCTTTAGATCATAAAATAATAATAATTAACTCATAAAATAATACACTACATTATTGTTTAATAAAAGACATTATTTAAATATGAACATTGAAATTTAAGGTATATAATATTTATAGAATACAAAATAATATCTTTATTTATTCAGTTTTCAGTACAATTATATTAAATTTATCCAAAAAAATAGTTTATATTTTTTTATAAAGCTATCTTTAGTATAATTTTATAATTTAATTTTATAAAAATAAAATACAGAAAACAATATTAAATTTTTTAAAGCAACAAAAATTTATAACCTCTTATAACAATAAAAATTCTTGAATTCATCAAATGGAAAGCGTAAATTTTTAACTTTAAACACATCGGTATTTATATAATATATAAAATAAAATTGCTAATTACATTATGATTACGAACATTATTTTTATTTTCCAAAGTACTGGCCACATGATCATTTGCATGACGAGTTTTTGGAATTCTTTTCTGAAAGCCAAATATTGCACTAGTGGAGAAGCTCCGTAAACTAGGAACATTTTTTTTATTTCCGTCACAAAATTTCGGTTTGTAATTAGCAATATATTCTAGTGACGGTGCGATCGATGTGTCAAATTTCCGTTTCGATATATGTTCCAAACATCCATGCTGTTCAAATTGCCGAGATTTGACATTATTAGGATTGATATTTATTACAAGAGATGATCTCGAAGCAAATATAACGTCAGGCGAAATCTGCAGATACTCGTTACTTTCAGAACATTGTATTGCTTTATCAGACTGCATTTGTTTTATAAATGTCTGGGTAGCATTGGTATTTTGATCTTTCACTTTTGGCAATATTTTGAAATAGTTACTGTATGTTTCTGCTTTAATCCTAAATTTTGTACTTTTATTAATATAAAAAATAAATACTTTAATGACAAGTAATTATTAATATTAATATTAATTAATTTAATTTAATACTTCATTTTTAATTGATTAATTATTAATACTACTTTTCTCTACAATTATATCATACAATAGAAGACATTGCTTATATTAATGATAAGTTATATAATTATATACATATTTCTTACAATTATTCTTCTAAGGCTATTTAAAAAAAAATTTTTTTTTTAATCTAAAAGAAGCTTTTTTTATTGTAGGTTATTCGCAAAAAATATTATGTATGCATTTGCATTTAAGAATACAAAACGCAGTTTTCAAGTTTTCCTATTATCTGACAATACGTTGTACTACATATTAAATAAAAGAAAGACAATTTTTATTTACCCTATTATAAAAATAAAATATAATTGTTCTACTAGATAAATGATACTAAAAATTAATAAATGAAAAGACTAAAAATTGACCATATACAAAATATTAATAAAATTTTAAAACTTTATAATTCATAAATTTTTTTTAATATAAAAAATGTCTATATACTTTTAATGATACTTTTATTGAAATCTTATAAAAAATATACAATTATTTTTATTTTATCTTTAATGATAAAAAACTGTCACCATAGTCTTTATCACTTATACAAATGCTTATATTGCATTTTCAATTTATGAATAATTCCCTTGTGTTATCTAGCTAATAAAAATATTATTATATACAAATAATAATCATATGTATAATTTTAAGTTCATTATCTACTTTTAGATACATACTTTATCTCTGAAATGTTTGCAACTTATTAATAATTTTATTATTATGTAACTAATATTAATATATTTGAAATAAATTTTTAAATTATTATACCTTTGACAATCGAATATTTCATACTTATTCAATTTCATCGATATGCAGGTTATGTTCATACAAGATTTCTGATTCTGCTCATCGTATCCATAATAATGCTTAAATAAATTGCAATCAAAAAAAAAAATTACTGGTTCGGTAAAAGCGTATTTCATTATAATGTTTTTATAAAATGAATTTTCTTTAAATTTCTGACAGTTTTTAAGGTATTTTGATGTCAATAGTGAAAACCAACATTTGTTTTCATAATTTTTCAATGGGGTTCGTTTAGAATCTATTTGCAGTTTATCATCATAACTTAAGTATACATTAATTTTTTTTGAGTTCTTAACTGTAGAAAAAACATTTCGCAGGTATTCATACACCTTGGGTACACTGTATATAATTCATTAAAATTTAAATAAAAGTTCTGTTTATTAAGAAAACAATTACATCAATATTATAATAAAATACTAATACGTACTTGTCTTTTTTTTTTTCATTGCACAAACAATTTTCACTTGCGTAAACATTTAATATAAAAGCAAGAGTACTAAATATGCTTCCCTTGGACTTAAATCCATTTGTCTTCTTATTTCCATTAGAATTTTCAATATCACATTCGTAATTTAAACGACTGCATAATTTAGAAGAGTGTTGGGCATGCATTTTTTTATGGCATTCCAAGAAAGCTTAGATCAGATTTTATAAAATCAACTTAATTTAACTCATTTTTTTAAAAAATATATATCAATAATTTGTAATAGAAATATAATTAAATATACAAGAAAATTTATTGACTTAGAGGTTAAATTAAAACAAGAGTGTTTCTGCGTTAATTTTGACAAATACGTGAATTTGTCATTTTATATTGAATGTATCAATTATTTTTATCAAAGTACACTAATTAAATATTATATGATAATATTTTTATATACATTTAATATATTTGTATAATATAATATAAATTCTGATTAGAATCTTGCAATATATAATGCATATGCACATGTATATAATTATAGATTAATTTTTTATTTTTTAAAACATTATTTTTTAAATACCAAAATTTAAAGCTTTGATTAAGTATTTATTTATATATATTAATTATAAATTTTTTAGAGATCTGAAAATGACTGTATTAAATTAAAGAAAAAAGTCCTTAAAAAGTGTTTTCACGAGAGTTTACCCTTTAAAATTAAAACTTAAATAATATTTGAATTAATTGATTAGAATTCTTAATACAGAAATAGCTAGAACAATTCTCCTTTTAATTTATTTTATTATATATTACAGCTTGGTACATCGGTAGTTTCGTTCATCTTGCTAATAACAAATGACGAAGCACAGGTAGTAAAGCACAGAACCATGCCTCAGCGTCCCTTGTCGTTAATCACGCATAATGGAATGCCTTATTACATAGTATTTAATATGAGTTCGCTAGTTAGGCAAATTCTCTCTTTCTCTCTCTTTAATTTTCTGTCTCACTTACATGTCGAGAAATCAATATTCGATAACGGTACGAATTTCCTTGTTCTACTACATGCTTATACTCACATATAGTTACAAAATTTCACTATCTTTCTTTCCACATCTCTTCTACCTTACAGTTCAGTATTTTATTCATAAAAAACGAGTTGCCCTCATTTGGCGGCTATTTATGTACCCAAATTCTTTAAGTAATTAAATTCGTCGTTCGATATAATGAAAATACACGGAAAATAATCTTCATCTTCAAAATTATTATATTCTCATATTATTTTCGTTTAATGTATATATTTTTAATATCTGCTAATATTTTTAATATCTGCTAATATTAATAATATAATAATAACTATCTTTTAATTTGGTTCTCTTACTTGTTAATTTTCTATTCGTAAATTAAAAGAAATTTATAAAATACTATTTAAATATTATTAATTGCTAAACAAATTCAAAAATATATTTATGAGTCAAAAACTTGTTTAAGCTAGTAAAAAATATTCTTTTCAACATTATAAATATTGCTCATATCAGTAATAAATTATATAAGTATATTCAAAAACTGAAGATTTACTTTTGGGAAACAATAAAACTTGCAAAATGAATGTGTATTATAAAAGCATAAAATTTTATTAAATAATAAGACATGTAGCACAAGTACAAACAGCGCACGAGGGACATCAGAATCTCAATCTCATTTGATAATTAATTAAAGCATCGAACAAGTCGTGAAACACGATAACCACCAGCGAAATTCTAGGCACTTCAAGCGTAGACAAAAAAGAGCTTTCGCGTATACGAGAAAGTCGATTTTTTGACGCGTGTTTAAAAAAGTTGAAGAGTGTTTTGCATGAGGTGCGCCCTCGAAATTCACGCTGAATGCAGCCGTGCAACAAGTGCTCGCGTTCACAATGAGGAGGTAACGAAACAAGAGCAGAAGATAGTGATAGCGGTAAGAGCAAGTGTGAGAACATTGTACTGATTCTGTGGGAGGATATACAAAGTTCTGTGGTTTTCACGTTATATTGTCCCCTACTTTATTCGCTCACTTTACTTTATTTGGCTGTAAAATTAATTGTAAAGTCGACATACTTGTTATTACTTTTGGACCCACTAATTAAGATGTAAAAAATTTCATATTCGTAAGTAAATGAAGCCTTGAAGTTATGCGATCCTTGAGTTTAGTTGTGCATATAAAAAACGACAAAATTACGTTAACCTTGTTTTTGTGGCGTTAACATGCTATTGTGTAATTATTCCTCAAAAATTCATTATAATTTAGGAATTGCTTTGTTTTATGCAAACCAAAAATCAATTAATATACAGAATAATTGAAATTAGAATATTGTAAACTATTATTCTTAAAGGTTAAATTATATATATGTATTTAAATGAAGATATTTATATATTTAAACATTTTTAATTTATTATATTAAAATATTTTTATATGAAATTTACGATTATTCCTGTATTATATATCAAATCAAGGATATAAGTACTCGAACTACTTTACGAATAAAAACTATGATTAATACTAATATTTAATTTTTGAAAATATTAATCTACTAATCATGTTAAACGAACGTATCTCAAATTTTTAATTAAATTCTTTACTTTTGCATTAACTATTTATTATGATTTTATATTTAGTTTAGTAATATATGCTGATCAAATATATTATTTAATATTTATATAAAAAAATTTTGTACATATAGTTGTCACGATTTTTCAAATATTTTTGTTCATTTCCATATCTTATAAATTAATTAAAAAATTTGTAGTAAAGTAAAGTAAGTGAATAATAATTTGGAGTTAAAAATTATTATTTTATAATTATTACAATAATTAAGAGAATAACATTTAATACAAGTAAATTAAATTTCAAAAGTAATCCTATATATTGATATAAATAATTTTATTGATATAATATGTTTATTTACATTGTAATGTAGAAAATAAGTAAATTTAGTTTCAATGAACTTGATCAGTTCATCAAGCATATATAGTTATTTATTAAATTAGATTAATTTTAACTTAATTCTCACAATGCAGATATCAATAAAAATTAATGAAATTACAATAAATGAAGGGAAAATTATTAGAATTTAAAGTTTAAAAGATATTACAATTTGTAATTCATGTTGTCAATTTGAAAAATCAAACCATATTTTTTACAATAAAAGCCACTTTAATATGTTTGAGGAATTTTACATTTGTGAAATCTCTTTCCACTTATTTCTAAATAGATGCTTAAAAATATCCACGCGGTTAAATTTTTTTTTATATTAAAACATGCATATATAAAGGAAATTTTGTACATGCACTCGATAATTAAACAACGTAAATACCAAACAACCATAACTCAACGCGTGCGATTTTTCCATTTTCGTGTTGAGATATTGCGCAGCAATCTCGTATTCTAGACGCCGAGTTTGTAATATATATAATATAATTGAGATACGTAATAATTAATGAGCGAGTGTGTAAGGTACTAAGATTTTCATGCATAATTGTTCAGTACTTCAATGTTTTATCGGCAAGTAGTATATTCTCAGTAATAGATCGAATTTCGTCTTTCTTCAAACTTTCGTCGATTTCATTATTTTTGTGCAAGAGCAATTTGAAAAAAAAGTTCGTAACACGCATTGAATAATAATGTTTTTACAAGAATTCATTATCATAAGCATTTATTAACACGATTATTTTTAATTTTCAAGATTATCTTGCACATTACAAAAGTAGGTTTATTTATTCTAAAAGGATTTTTTTTATGGTAAATTTATTAGTAACATACTTTTCTGTTATTTTCATGAAATAACAAAAACAATTGATTTTTACATTAAAAAGTTGAATATAATTCAATTATTTTTTTATAAGTAAATAATTTTTAATAAATTACATGCACATTAACTTCAAATTTACATGCAAATTTATACTAAAAATACTAATTTTTCTCATTGAAATAAAAATTAACGTATTTACGAGTATCGTATTTTAAAAGTAAATGTTAGTTTTGCACAATATTGTTTACAACAATAAATTAATGTAAGGATGTATAGCCGGAAAAATAGACTTCAAATTTTCGCGCTTTTTTTTAGAATTATCAGTTATTTATTTTATAGAACTAAAGATTTTTTAGTATGTAATTATACTCCTCATCGCGAAAAAACTTTTTCTCAGAAATCTTTTCAATACAAGGCATCTTCTTCACATGATTATATTTAATTGCATTTTTTAAGAAATTGCTGATTTATCATCAACGACGACCGATTTGCCTTAGGATAGAATGTTTCATCCTTATATATTCACCTTATATTTTTCAACTATAATAGTAATTTATACGAGAACAACACTTTTTTATCGCATCATACAACTTTGTATTATGCTCTATAAATATTATCAACAATATATTTTTATGGTAAGATAATTAAAAAATATTTACGTTTTTTTATATAATGTTTTTTTAAATTACAAGTACTATTATTTATTTTAGAACCTTACATATATTAATTTAATTAAAGAAGCTTTAAAGAGTAGATTATTTACAATATTAGATAATACCATAAAAACACTTAAATATTTAATACTTGATTTTACTGTTTTAGATAATTTTTTTTTGTCATCGTTATCAATTTTACTAAAAAAAACCGTATTTATACAATATAGTATTTTAATGAAAAATTTATATATTATAATCATTGAATTAAAAATTTATCGTATAAATATTGAATAATTTAATATTTATATATAAATAATGGATATATATTTAAATTACAATAATTGTACATATATTTTCATTATAGATGAAAAATTCATTTTAATTTGTACAATTATTCATTTCAATTTATTGTATTACTCTACCTTTATTATAAAAAATCTACTATTTAATAAGCATAATCATGACCCTACAAATAAATAGTATCAATATTATTAAATTTTATGATAAATTAATTTAAAGTTTTTAATATGCCAATAAATTTTGAATATAATATATAAGGTTTATATTTAACTTACTAATAGTAATACATCGTAAAGTATCGAACTACTCTTGCTATTTCTTGAGTCTGAAGCGTGCTTATATGTTTCTAAGCCATAATAATTTAGAAGAAAATACTTAGATTTCTTATACATTAAATGCCAATAACTATTATTTAATGTTAATGACATTTTCAGATATCATTGAAGCGTGACCATGATGATTAATTTTTTAAAGAAAATTGTCATCCGCGTTGTTTACAAAAAAAATCTTAAGAAAATCCGAGTCAATAAAGGAAAATTATTAAGAACTCCATACATTCCCATAAATCTTCAAGTTTATGTACAGGGTCGGTGTTCACATAAGCCCTAGATTCTCACCGATGAACGCGGCATCCCTAAAATACTTGAGGGGTGAAGGCGAGCGCGTTTACGCGTGACGCTACGCTTCGCTCCTTTTCGCCCTATGTGATGCATCCCACATACGTACGGGAGTATGGAGAAAGGGGCTGGTCAGGGTGATGTAAAAAAATATTCTCCCGTGCTCGATTATCTTGTGCTACCGTTTTGTAAGCTGCGCGTTCATCAATCCGTTACCCGGATCACTAGATTGAGAATTTTTTCTTTTAGTCGCCTATATCACTGTTATGTTTATGGATTTTCAACAATCCCTCATGGGAAAACAGTTGGCAAGATTACGCGAAATCCTTAATTGAGTGAGTGAATTTGTAAGTGCACCCATATGTATGTGAGATAAAGTATCATATATTTCCACGGTGAGTATTACCCTCCACGCAGTATTATTTAATTACCGATCTAAAATTTTCGTGTAATTATGTGATGTATTATTTTAAGATGAAACACAAAGCACAAAGTAATACACCCATTTTAATACACTTAACACATGAAGATTTTTTAAAAGTGTAAAATTCTTTAATCATTATAAGGAAAATGTTTTTTATAAATCTATTTTAAAATGTTTATATTTTTCGTGACTTACGCCATCCATTTAATTATAAGAAAACTTTATATTTGCATTTTGATTATAAATAACCTACTAGAGTCATTTTTGTTTTCATCGACAAATTATTGTAAACAGTTTTCTTGGTAAAAATAGTTATAAGATGTTATACGACTAAAAAACAAAATATTCATGTAGCTTTAACAATTCTAATAGAAATTTAATAGTTATCGATAGGCTTGCATGGGCTTCGAAATAAGTTTTATTCATAACTTATATAAACAATAATAATAGACGAAATTATAAATTTACAATCGCTTTTAAAATATGATGAAAAAGAATTGTATTTGGTATACGGAGTAATTAGCAAATGTAAGCGTGAAAAATGTAGACTAGCTAGTGAGTGTGCATTTGTACGTCGCGTTAATTCCACCATCGTCGCCTATAATGATAAACAATTACATGCTGATAATTCGTTACTATTATAGGCGGTCACAGAGTAATTTCTACCAAGAACCGTACACACGCACGACTCCGTATAAAAGTGCCACTTGAATAAGTGTTATGTGGGTCATACAGATTAATCGGATAAATCACCTCCAGTATAATTTATACCTTTGAACTACCGTTCCTCTCATTTCCTCCTTTTACAATTTCGAATTACCGTCGACATAATCGCGAAGAGCTCCTCTACTCAAATTTCTCCTAATGCCCATCATATTTAATGCATTAATGAGGCTTTATACCACGCATTCACGCGCTTTGTCTACTTAATATCCATGTTTCTGTACCTTAGACTGGATTCTATTGAATCTTGATCTGGTAATAACAACTACATTCACTGCGATGTTTTTTATCAGAAATTTTTATTCGAAATAAAGAATCGAAAATGTACAGAATTAATCATTTATTCAGTAACTGATAGAACTACAAAATTGTAAATTATTAAGATCTAGGACTGATTTAAAGGCAATATTAATTTTATTATGGAAGCAAGAATTTATTGTTTAAATTGGCTTAAAGTAATATATTACATAATAAATACCTAAAATAGAAAAATTATTTTAGAGCTTAAATTACATATTATAAATAAATTTAGCTGTTGTATATTTAAAAGAAATGTACACAAATGAATGGATTACATTACTTTTATTACTATAGTAAAATAATTTCGATAACAAAATTACAAATGATATAAATAGTAATAAAATACCTGTTTGTGTAAATAATTTTATAATTATTTCATAATTTTATAATTATATTTGAAATGTATTGAACTTTTTTTACAAAATCAACGTCTATTCAACTAGTTATAATATATAATTAAAATCTTAAATTTATAATAATGCTAATACCTTCGAATCTTTTTAAATTTAATGAAGCTATAATTTTTCTGAATTCGGCATTCTAAAAATATTAATCTTAAAATTTTATTTAAACATAAAATGTATCAATATATAAATTTACATAAGAAATAGATATTTTATTTTAATGTCATTTACTATATAAAAAATTTCTTTACTTCATGAAAATCTAAATGAATGAAATATTTTCAATATATTATAAACTTTGAACATAAAATAATAATAAATTTAATCTTAGTTCATCTTGATATTTTATGATGAGTTTATAACTATGAGAGAAATTTGATCAATTATTCACTCTTAATTGTAAATATTCACAATTTGTTTTATTATGATGGACGTATGGCTTAGCGTATTATAACATAAGCATAAGAATCTAATTATAAAAATCCTTTCGAAGGTAACCCATAAATTCTTAAAGTAGGGTCCGAATATAATTCGAAATTGAAAACGAGCAAAGACAAATGTTTAGTATGAGCTTTTGTCTTTAAACACAGAGCAACTATAGCTATATTAATCAAACAACCGAATAATCGAATAATCACCATCTAAACTCTAGTACACGCGCCTATGTACTTTCATACAGGATTATTAATCTTGAAAAATCCTTGGTAAATGCTACACCACGAGCGATGATCATCATCTACATACATAAACCTTGTGCCATGTAAACTAATTTGCACGCCGCGTTGAAGCCCTGAAAAACGAACGATGCCAATATTTCTCGCGCGCACACCATGTATTTCCCATAGGAATTAGGGTCGAATGGCTCTCCCACAGGAACGCATGAGTATGGGAACGAAGTTGATCATGATAGAAAGAGAGAGAGAGAGAGAGAAAGTGAGTTGGAGAAGGAGAACAGTATGAGTGGTAAGAGTAAGTAAGAGACGCGTTGAGGGGGAAACACTAACAGTGCAGTTCTGACCCTATAGGAGTCTTCAAAACAAAAGAGATTCTTGTAATTGAAAAATGCCGACCGATATGCTTTCTCTTCTGTTAATGCGTTGGTGTATGTCTCAATGCATGCTCACTGATGCCCAATGTTTGGTTAAGATATGTTATTTCCGAGTAACACGATACTTTTATATATTATTAAAAAAAAAGATTATAGGAAATTGTATTTTTTGGCGTCTTCTCTATTATGTTTTTTCTTTCGTTTAAATGAAGCTAAAATATGATAATCAAATTGCTTCGAATTATTATTTAATATAAAATTTCAAAATTTAATTTCTACTTAAAAGACATGAAATTATTTTTAATTATTTCTTTATGCATTATTTTATTTAGTACTAAAAGCTTGCAATTAAAACTATGTATGTATACTGATATTAAATTGATTGCTGATTATTGATAGTTGATTCCTGATTGATTTAAATTAATATCATGTGAGGTTCAAAAATAATTAACTCAAATATAATTAATTTAAATAAAATTAAAGAGGAAATTTTTGAACATTTATGTGCTAGCATTATTCATAGTAATTTGAATGTCCTTTATTTTATTAATTTTTAAATATATATTATAAATAAGATTGCGCTCCTATTTAGCCGCATTAATTATATGAGATATTAGTTATCTGAGATCTAGTTAATTGTTCTTAAGATTACAATGATATTGCATTTGTAAGATTTCTTAATATATTAAATCAATAGTACAATTTATTTAATTCATATAAAGAATTAATTAATATAAAATTTGGTACTTAAGCTTTTTAATTTTTTTATTCTTTTATTTGATATTGTAATTAGAATTACGTAAATATATAGGATAATCAATTACTACCAAATAGTTTATATAAAAAAATCTTTTTAACTAACATAATACTTATATTTTTACTTTTTATTTTTAAATTGATAAAAATTCTCACTGTTATTTTATAAAACACTTATAACCAATGTTTATCATTACATTATTTTTAAAAAATAGACAAAAGTTTTATACATTATTATGTAAAGATAAATTGTCATTAAACTTTTAGCGTTTGTAATTTGAAATAAGTTCCAAAGTGATTGAAATTATCAATTCAGCATTTATCAATTGTAGTTCTCTTACAGTATGCATATAATGTGAGCTATTGAAAGTCACGTGTAAAGGATATCAGTTGCCAGATCAAAAACATACCTGTAAAACTTGGACAGTGTTGAAATTAATTAATTGCTAATATGGTTATTAGTAACAAGTATTTTTCACCAGTTTCAACCCTTTGTCTGCTAATTCAAGGAACATGGTTATAGACATACAACCGCGTATCATTTATTAGTGCATTATTTTAATAAACTCCATTAGTATATTATACAATCATATTGACGAGAATTCATCTGAATATTTTGCATACATTTTACCTCAACCCCAGGTTGACAACATTAATGTGCCAATAACCCTTCCCCTCAAGGTGCTTGCAGAACCAAGGTATAAACACTATTGAATTATTCTGAAACAATACAAATAATCCTTTATTAAAATATATTATGTTTTTCTTCTAAGCAATTAATTAAACTTACTGATTTTACTTATCAATTTTACTGATAATTACTTTCAAGGGTCTTTTGTCACATGAAATATTCATAATTATATACTCATATTATTTAAGAATTTTTATTTCTACATATGTATGTATATGTTGTATTAAAGATGGGAAAAAGAGAGCAATTATTATACTCTACAATATATTTTATTATCAAACTCTAAATTACATTCAGTGCTTAAATATTTTTACAGAAAACTTTCAACTAACTTATTTTTGAAAATTGACAAAAAGTTATAAATTTAGAAATATTTTGAAGAAAAAATTATACATTTTGCATAACTCATCAAGATTTTATTTTATTAAATCTCTTAATTTAAAAGGATTATAAGAAGAATAAAACATTAAATTCAAAGATAAATCATTATTATAGTTAAATTAAATATAATTAAACTTGTGTATAAATTGATTAATTTGGTCCTAAATAATTTTAGAATATGATGTATATGATAATATGGAATATTAATTAATTAGTCGTAAGAACGATTTTTTAAATAATTATATACTGAGTAACAATGACATTATACATAAAACACAATAGTACTAAACAGTTGTGTTTTTTGTTTTATTAAAACACATTTTTGGTATTCGCTTTTCAAATATTATAAGAAACTAAGGCTTTATTTTTTAATAATTTTGTATTCGCTTAATACAAATCTATAATAATAAATTTTAGTAGTTTTTATAAAAATATCGGTCTAATGAAGTATACCTAAATAGACAATTGTATAAATGAATACGAATTTTGACACCACTGATCTATCAAATAAGAAGGTTCACGGACAGCATCGAATGTATATAATTTCACATACATCAGAGATTAGAGATTGAAAAAAAGGAGAACCAAATATATGAATATACTCAGTAGATGAATAATGAAGTATAAGCATGTATGTGGTTTACAATCACGAGTTCCGAATGTTACCTACGAATTTTGTTTTCAGAGGCGGAAAATTCACGATGATTGGTCGCGTGGCTGAGACCGACACGTGGCTTTCGACCGAGGACATGGCATATAATAAACACAGGGGATCTCCGATTCCTAAGAGAGATTTGCGCGTTAAAGAACGCATCGCTGATCAAAATGAATCTGCGCTTGCTCCTCTTTGCACCCAATGAAACTGAAGGCTAACGGATTCACTGTCGTTATCTCCCATTAAATCTTATGACTTCTCTCTCTCTCTCTCTCTCTCTCTCTCTCTCTCTCTCTCTCTCTTTCTCTCTCTTTCTCTCTCTTTCTCTCTCTCTTTGACTGTTACTATTATTATTGCTATGTAAGGTAAGTACAGACAATATTCTTATAGCAAATTTACTCACTTGCCGATAAAGATAATATATATTTTCTTATATAACATAGATGGACCTGATGGGTAGCATCATTATGCTTTAAACTTTAATTGACGTAGATTTATATTGTTTAATTGATAGTAAATGCATCCAAAGAGATTCTATTTATAATTACAATATGTGGTTTAAGGGATAGTATGTAAGGTAATCGAAATGGATTAAATAGATTGTTCCGTTAATCAAAAAATAAGTTGGTTTCTTAACTAACTATTTTGAAGGTTTATATTTTGAGTTCTATATGAGTTGCATATTTGTCCTTGTACCAATTCTTTAACAAAAAAACTAATAATAGATTAAAATATATTATAATTACAAATATTTTCATGTAATAAACTGTAAAATTATTTAGTGATTTTTCGAGCTAAATAATAATTTAAAAAATTTTAATTTATTTTGTAATTCGTAATTATGAGATACAATATAAAATTAAATTAATATTACGTGCATTTTTTAAAATTAATATTACGTTTTTTTAGTTGCAAAGAAACTATAGGCTCTAAAGTTTTAATTTTCGCTATCGAAACGAACTCGTTAAAGGTATATTTATCTTATTCTCTCTCTCTCTCTCTCTCTCTCTCTCTCTCTCTCTCTCTCTCTCTCTCTCTCTCTCTCTCTCTCTCTCTCTCTCTCTCTCTCTCTCTCTGTCTCTCTTTCTCTCTAGTTCTCTCTCTCTCTCTCTACATTAGGAACAATAATTTATTTACAACACAAAAAGAACTTTCAAAAAATATAACATTTTATTAGATATTTAAATATTGTTAATGAATATTGTAACACATTATAAATTCATAATTAATATTTTATTTATCGTGTAGACTCACATACAACCTAGTTATTTAATCAAATTAAAAAAACAAATATGTCCAACTCCTATATAAAATAAAATAAATATCGAAAGAAAAACTGGTAATGGAAAAAGAAAAAAATTTGTCTGCGAGATTTCATAAGTAAATACTTCTTATAGTTAACGAGTGAAACGTAATAGTATCACGTGACAATGATTAGGATAACTGTAATATGGTTGAGCAAATGGCACTCTCTTGGGATAAGGTCAACAATAGACTTGGAAGCAACATAAAAAGATAGGTTAGAGCGCAACCTATTGATGGTAATAATGGTAGAGTCTGGAGCGTGTTCTCGTTTGTGGTCACCTGTATTTGTAATGCATGCACCGAGTTTCAACAATAAATGTATGTTAATATACCAATATTAAGCGCTATCTCTGAATTAAATCGTTGAGAGGTACTTCTCTTGATCCGCTCGAACTTTTAAATCATCATTTATATTTCTTTCTCAATTTATTGGGCCTACTGCATTTTCGATTTTTTATTGAAATTATTTTATTCCCAAGTTTAATCTATGAATTAAAATAGCAACAGTAATGATTCTTATTTTATAAAATAATTTTTTAAAGTATTAAGTATTGTTATAAGAAAACCCATTAAACTAAAGTTTGTCCTGTCTCTATCGTTTCTTCCGCTTTAAACTATATTAAATTATGCCAAAATAAGATGTAAAACAATATCTTTATGAAAATTTGTTTACAATTTTAAGAAAAAATTAAATATTCGATTGTCTATTTAACAATATTGTATCGTCAATGCTGTATCGTCATATATTTAAATAGTATAAAATAATTGTACAATAACAACTAATAAATATAATTTATAATAACTATGGTTGTTCTATATATAAGTTAAAAAGAGATAAATATTTTTCGAGTAATATATAATTCAAATAAAATAAAATATAAATTTTCAAATAAGTGAGATAAAATTTTGTAAATTTTGATGTAAATTTAAATTTATATTTTACTGTAGATTTCTTAAATTAAGTATAGCTAACTTTAAGCTTCATATAATGAATTTTATTTGTAATTGTATTTTCTATGAGTTAAATAGGATTTTAATTAATTAATAATAAGGAATACAACCATTAAAAATATTTCGTTCCGCATTTCTTTCATTTTTGTTTCATAATTCATAATTATTTAATAAATTTAATTCAATTTTAGGTTGAAATTCACACATAAAATATTTTATTACAAAATATCTTAAGAAAATAAAAGAAAATTATTTTACAGTTCATTACTGAAAATATTATATCAATAAAATCGTTTTTAAGATAATAAAATAGAAGTGGAATCGTGCTGAAAAAGCCCTAGACTTTCCCTTTGGCAAAGACAGATAAAAAGGTATTAGACTTAAAAACATGGGTACATACATCAATGACCTAAAGTATCTCGTTACTACGTCGCGTCAGCATAGTCATCAACATTATTATCGTACATCAGCTCATCGCTCAGAATCCCTTACACTTTCCCATTAATTTTTTTTTCATTCGACAGGATAAGATAACGATGTGTGCATCAAAGTGTGTACATATTCTTTTACCTCTTGGGCATCCCCATTCCGAAGAGTAAATACTCACATAAGCGTCGAGAAAGTTTACAATGATGGACAAGACTGGGAGAGGAAGGGGAGAATCCGCAGCTATTAGGGCTTCTCAACTGTTTGATCAGATTGACTGCACGCGCGCACGAGCAACTCTCCACTGGTCGCCGATTTGGCATCCGACATTCGAACGCAAAGGTTAATTAAAAAGGGGACCAAGGTTGATTTGATTAGTAGTTTTCGAAAGAGCGCGCCTCGCTCTCTTTGCCACCGCCAACTACAACTTCTGACTCTGGATTTTGCGTGCGATGCCTGCATGCTTTTCTCGGTCCTCGTTCTCCTCTACCCCCTGAAAACTCGCCGGTAAATACGTGATTTACGTCCTTTTGCTTTTCGTTTGCGTCCGTACAGGGCTTTTGTAGGTCTGCAATTCCAGAGTGACTTCATTATTCGATTTCTCGACGCTAGATTGCGCGCTTGTCTTTAATGGGGAGTGTACCGGTGATATGTACCGGTTGATCACGAGAATCGGAAGTGAAAAACTCTCTGGTGGTTATAAATAAAGCAATTATTGTTGATAATAGTGCATAAGTTATGAATTTTTTCTATTTCATGTGCTTTTTTAAAAACTAAAAAGCATAAGTAACAAAAATTTACTTGCATATATTGCATAGAGATATTTCTTAAATGTATCAATCTGTGTAAAATTCGTTAGGTTCCATCGAGTTATTATTTCGTTATTTTTCATTCATTTTCTTATTTTTAATAGAATTCTTCAGTTCATCTATATAATCTACATTTTAATCGAAGTGTCTCTGACTATTGTAATTATAAAATTTTAAATAAAATTGATATGATTATTTCTCTCTCTTTACTAGATTGTTTTCAGATTTTTTAATTGTTAAGTTTTTTAGCTATTTTAATATAAGATGTCTTACATTTAAAATGATTTTAAAAATATTGGTATATTCTATTTACACCTTTTCTAAGAACTATCTATTATAATGAATAAATTATCAAAAATAATTAAAACACTTCGAAAAATATTTTTTTTTATTACTATAATATATTTTTAGAGTTTATATTAAATTAAATTCAATACTAATGTAAAAAAACTTAGACCTTATTTTTTATTTGATGTTCCTATATCTTAATTTTCGACTAATTCAATTTAAACACAATCATACCCTTATATAATAATTGAAATTATTAAATTATTGAATGAGCATACCATACTAAATTACAGTCTTTATATAAATTAAAATGGTTACAAAAAATTTAGTATACTGTAATAGTTGCTCATTTTTATAATTTAAAAATTTTGAGCTTTTTACTTTTTCAAATATTCTTCGCGCTTACAAATAAAATACTTAATAATTTTAGTTTAAAATGCTAATGTAACGATGCAATAACCAATTAGATATCACTACTACCAATATATTTATTAATATTTTAGACTATTCAATTTTAAGAAATCTTTTGTTTTTTTTAAAAAGGTAATTTTTTTATAAATTAATCTTAAATTGTTACAGAACTTTATAAAGAATATTGGGAACTACTATATATGTAACTTAGTCTATTTTTCAACTATACAAAATACTTAATTTTTTCCCCTTTGAGCCACACTATTTCGTATATTTCACAATGAACAATCAATTTTGTAAATGTAGACTAATTATTGTTTTCAAGAATATTGATTGTTTATTATATATATATTTATATTAATTACAAATAAATTATACAATTCGAAATATAAATTAAGATAGAATCAATGATCAAGCTAGTTGTACTATTGAAAATAATAAATCCTTCAATCAATTTTTTATTGTATCAGTACTAATTTTTGATTTGATTTGATTTTTAAAAATTTAGTGCATTATTCCATAATAAAAAATAAAATCTTTAATTATAAATTTTTAATTATAACATATATCTTTCTTCATCTTAATAGCAATATAAAAATCTAGAAATTGCATAAATGGAAAATATATAATAAAAACAAGCCTTTTTATATAAAACTTTAGGTGGAGATGAAAGAATTTTATAATTATTAATAATGTAAAAAAAATTTCTTGGTTATATTAAAGACGTTTCCATTGTTAACTCTGGACTTGCACTTTATATATAATTTCATAATGAATCCTCTTGATAATAGCCTTGATGATATATCATAGTTTTGAACATCCTAGAAATAAATAACATTTGTTTCCACTCACGGCAAGGAGCCATTTTGCACCACGGGAGATATGCAAAAAAATATAAAAGTCGGCTGTCATACATTTAACCGTATGTGCGTATGTGCAAAATATACGTATGACACGTGACCACAGCTTAACGCCAGTTGTAAATTCCCTGGGAAGCTCAGAAGAGACGACAACAATAGAACATGTATGTGCAATTGCAAGAGTCGCGTGCCGTTACGTCTCGGGGATGCGAATACGCCCCTAATTTCTTCAACTTTCATCTTCTTTTTGTATTTGTTCTCGCAGTAACAGCTCCCCTGGTGATATTTTTGACAAACTCTTTCTATTTGTATTTTGAATGCATAATACATATTTCTCATGAACGTCACACCAAAACATTTATACTCTTAAACTAGTGTGAATAGATTAAAAAATTTAGTTCTATGAATAGGTGTAAATATAATTTTCTCTCAATAGTATGTTGTTAACACAAGTTACTTTATTAGTGAAAATTAATAAAGATAAGTGGACTTTGTGAGTTTAAGAACAATAAAAAATTATAATGTGGACAAAATTATTTTTCTATTGAAATGGATAAAAAAGAATTTTATAAAACTTTGATTAATAAATTTTTAGTTTTGTATTAGTTAACCTAAAAATATAAATATATTTTTAATTTAAAAAATAATCTGTATGTATTTTGATCAATTGAACAAGTAGTTCTTGATTTATATATTAATACAAGATAAAATTAATTAGACGTTAGTAATTTATAAACATTTAGCTTGTTAATTAGAATTTTTAAACGTATTTTATATTATAATACTTATTTTAAGTATTTGTTTATGGTAAATTTAATTTCAAAATAAATGAAGTAAACTTTTAAAATATAAAGCTTAAAATAAATTTCGAGCATTAATAATTAATTGTAAAACCTATAATTACTGCAATAGATTAATTATAATTAAAGATATAAGAAAATAATAAAAAGGAACTTTTTTGGTAGTATCGTACAGTAATGTATAAATTAATATAATAATTATGGAAAAGCGAGCTTATATTCGTTTGCAAGATTGATTTCATTATAGTGATATAGTCTTCTTCTTATAAAAACAGGTGAAAATGAAGATTTTCAGAAAAATCAGATATAGTTCAAAAAAGTATAATCAAGATATTACATAGAAATAAAAAAACGAATTGTTATATGCTATTTTCCAAAAAACAAAAAGAAATTTTTGTTACTTATTATTGAGCTGCTGAATAAAATAATTAATCCATATATTTTATATATTGATATTTCGTATTGAAAATTATAAAATCCATTAAATGTTTCGAAATTATCTAGTAATCTAAATTATTTACATTAAAAATTACAAATTTAATTGTTTCAAATATAGTAAATATTTTTAGGTAATAGATTTTTATTATAGAAGAACTTAAATAATAATAATTAATAATAAATAAATAATAAATAATAATAATAAATATTTTTTCTATTATATATATTCTTATATATTCCTTTTTGTGCTTTATTCTAGAAGGAGTGTTTTTTTTCTTTGAATATTTATAATTGCATTGACAATATTTTAAATTCTTCTTGTAATTTATATTATTATTATTAACTTTCATGATGTAACATACTGATATATTAAATAATAATTATCTATCCAAATTTTAAATCTTATTATTAACGTGTTTAATTTCTGCAAAAATTTGCATTTAAAATTTAAAAGATCAGGAATAATATTAATAGTTTCTAAGATAATAAAATGTAATGCAAAGGTTATATTTGTTTATTAGAAATAATAATTATTGATACTATAGATTCAAATGACAATTAAGCAATAGAATATTTTAAATAGCAGTCATTTATGTACGCAAAAAAAGGAAATGTGAAAGTATTGCATTTATTTTCCGTACTGTCAAATGTATCACTTCATATTTAGTGCTAATTTGTGATTATCTTCTCATGTACCTCTATCTTCTTCTTAATAAGTCGCATGCTGCTATACTAATCCTTATGTCATATATACTTGTAGCACGATAACAAACTCACCCTCGTATCTGAAGACTATTGCAAATCATGGTCACACGTGTCTACGTGAGGTTCCCCTACCTGTCGGATCTATACCTCACTTTATGAGTCATTGTACAGTTTTTTTTTACTTTGAAAAGGGCTCAGGCGAGACAGAGACGACTTCCGCAAAATATAACCGTTTTCATCCGTGAGGGGGGTGGCTTGTATCGATTAAATATAAAAGGCGCGCGGCCAGCTACTTGTTTACTGATAATGACTCGCTTTGCGCGTCCGTCCATTATGTACGATTTAACCTATGTCATGTTACAATTTGAATACGTCATCTACGTGGGAAAGCCTGCGAACAATGAGGGTGAGACTCTTCTTGAAAGTGATTTTCTTTCGCGTGCGTTACGTGGCTGATTAATTTTTATGCAATTTGCAAAAGGATGTCGAACTTACTAGTTTATTTTCATCAATAAAATTATTATTATATTATTTTATTTATTTTATTTTATTTATTTTATTTTAACTGGTTTTTCAAAATAAAATTCTTCAACTTGTTAAAAGACTAGGTATTTTAAAAAATTAAAGACATCTCAAATCCACGTTAATTCATATTTAACATTTAATTTTTGTATTTAATTGTTTTTAGAACTCTATAAATGGAATATATTGTTGTAAAAAATAATTGTTGTTAAAAAGAACATGAATTATATATTTTTTGTTTTTATTGTCTGCGTAACATAAAATATAAATGAACTAAAACTTGGTTGCGTAATTATTTCTGCCTATTTGTTAATGACATTATGCAAGATACAAAACACGCATCGTATTTATTTCTCCTATGTAAGGTCTTAAATTTTGGTAATCGGAAAATAAATCAATAATACTAATGGTAAATTCTGAAAAGATAAATTACAAATTTAAAACGCCTTCATTAATTATTAATGAGTATTAAAACTAATTGTATGAAAAATAGATTTCGAAATAAATAATTTATTGTATGTATAACTCTATATTCACGACATACATTTATAATTAATATTAAAATATTATAAAAAAAATTAAAATATTATAGTACTCATAGATGAAATAATATTTTATAAACAATAAGCTATTGATAAAATGCTTTAATTCTGATCATAAAAATAAATTAATTATATTTTGTATATAAATAATTTTATAATTAAGCATAACAAATAGACAATATAATTTCAATAAAACTTTAGTCTTACATAATGTACTACGAATGAAAGCTAAGTTTTATCTAAATTTATGTATAACTTCAATGGTGATAAAATTTATATATATTTACATATATTTACAGCATATATTTATATTAAATGTGATCACTTTAAGCAAATGTACTTGTATTGATATTAATCGAATATATTTAAAATAAAAGAGCACTTATTAAAATAAAATTAGTTATTTCTAAAAAATGAAGTTTGGAGTTATTTACGAATATTCTTAGTACACATTTGCCGAACCAAGAAACATAATCTTTTTGATCAAAATTCTCAAATAAACGTGAGGATACATATCTACGTTTGAATTGTATATCTACGTTGTAATGCATATCTACGTTTGAATTTCTCAACCATATGACTTTAAATGTATAATTACTCTTTGCAATAATTAACTCCTAATGTACATGAAAGTGCTCGGATCAATTTTCATAGATTGCTTTCGTTTCTTTTTACAATACATACGAAATTATTCTTTGTTCTTGAAAGTAATATTCTTGAAACTATAGTATTTAAAATAAAGGGAATAATTCGAATAAAGCAATCGATAAATTCTAATTTAGCTTTTAATTTTTTGCTAAGTTAAACGAGTTATGAAGGACTTTTCAATGATAAATGTATTCATTAAATAGAATAAAAGAAAGAAACAAAGTTAAATATAATAAAAGTAAGCCGGCTTGTAGAGAGTAATCCAAACAATAATTGTAAACGAAAAGAGAAAGCGCAAAATATGCATAATCTAAAAATAGTAAAAACAAAAGGAAAGTGGGCGTAAGAGTTATTTGATAAGGGAGAGTGAAGGACTCGATTGAAGGTCAACATGTCAATAACAGAAGCAACAACCTCTTCTGCTTCGTCCCTTCTATTACATACCAGTAGCAATGAAGGAGGGAATGAAGGCAAGTCAGGCGGTGAGCCGGCTTCTTTTTTCTTATCACCAAGCGCATTCTGACCCCCCGTACGACTTGTTCCAAGGGTGAAATTCAAACTTCTCTGTCTCTTTACATCTGACATCCCACAGTCACTTTCGTGGGCGTTTAAATGTAAAGATATCACAACCCTACTTGGCATTTATATCGTTTACTTAACCCATACTTAGTTTGTTATTCATCAATTCCGTTCTCCGTTAGCTATGCTTATTAAGGACTTTATCACTGATTTATGTCGACGTTGCCAACTTATTAATAAAAGAATTGTATATTTATGAGTTATTATAAAAATAGTGTATATGAGTATAAAAGGGACATTGAAAGTAATATACATATCACTACTAACAAAAATTTAAAAATATTGATATTTAGTAGAATTACTCAGAAAATATTTAATTGGGCTTCTAAATATTTTGCTCATGGACTTAATAAAAGATATGAAATAAATAAACTTTTGTTAAAACTTATAAAAAGTAAAACAATTGATATTTACACTCTTTTTGCACTATTTTAAGTAGGTGTGTTTTATTATATAAATTTTATAAAATCATATAAATTATATAATTATTATATAAAAGATTATGTATTATGAACTGCAAATATTTATAGAAAAATTCTTTATGAAATGCAAATTTTTTTTTAATTTATGTTATATAAGTGAATGGATTGTAAATAAAATATAAATATAGCATTGAATTATATTTGATCAGCAATCGTGAATAATTTACATTTATGTTTCAGTTAATCAGAATTGAACCAAAAATAATAATCAAAATTCATAATACATCTTAAAACCACACTAATACTTCAGTATGAAAATAAGGTGGTAGTAAGAAAATAATGAAAATAATAACTCACTGTTTTTAATGAGCATAAGAATTTCTTCTATTTTCATTGATAATATTAATCTTAACTTCCCAAAGAGTGAATATTTCATCGACAGTTTCGAAAGAGAAGTTTGATGTGAAGTGTATAGTTTAATACGAGAGTACAAGAAGAAATTGTAGGCGAATCAAGAATGAAGGATGAAGAGTAGAGAATCGGAAAATGTAGCAACGACGAGGAGCCCATTGAAAATCCCCGTCCACGGAGACGCAATAGTTGACATAACTTCATTAAACTTGTGCGAACGCTTTTAATCCTATTACAGGCACCTCGGCCACGTTATCTTGCGCACATGTAGCGTCGAACCACGCTTAATTTGCCAAACCATTCAGGCGCTCTGAGAGGAAAGGGTTGAGGACGCTCGCACTCCTGAATAGCACTGCTAAATACTGCACCGTAATCCGTTTACAGGGACACCTCCCGCTTCCGTATAGCGGCTCCCGAAGTATTGCCACTCATGCAAGTGAAGAAGCGTCCTAGCGCTAAATGTCGTTAAGATTGTTAACTATCATTACCAACGTTTCAGTCGTCATTTGTTCAGCTACATGAAAATCCCGGACTCGCCTCTTCGTTTCTTTGGATTTTCGCGAGACTTGTTCAGCTCAAGTCTTCTACTCTAAATGATTTAGCAAATGTACCGAACTGTGAAATTGTTAATCTTACTAACTATAAGATAAAGAGATTCTATTGAATTTCTCAATATACTTAGCTACAAATATATATTTTATAAATTTTACCTGTAAGAAAATGCACGATTCAACTTACCATTAGCAATTTACACATGTTTAACGTTCTCAATTTTCATGTAATACTTATTTTAAGGCAATAATGATTGTTATTTAAATAAATCTAGTACTACATCAGATTTATAAATGAACAAGCTCTTTCAAATAATTTTACTTCATCTGGATAATTTTATTTAATTCAATATACTATCGGTAAACAGATAAATATTACGATCTTAATTCTTTTAGTATAAAATTTATTTATAATATTTTAAATTAGAATAAACTATTCATTTTCTGCTATTTTAAATAAGTATACATTGATATGAACTTCATAGTTTTTTTATTTGCGAATAAAAGTTGTTTCCCTTCATCTTAAAAAAGTAATTTTATTTATATTTTGTTTTGCATAAAGTATTCCTTAAATAATGTGTTATATTCTGAATATTATTTCAAATAAAAATATATAACTAATTTATTAAAAATTAAATATTAAATATTTGTGTATTTAATATTTTATTGAAATTTAAATTTTAAAAACATATTTAAAAGCATTTGACAATAAAAAAAATTTATAGAAAAACAATATACTCGATAAGTGTTTATATTATGTATATAATTTATGTTCTACGAAATATAATATATTATAATATATAATATAATTTATACGAAATATAACTACGAAATACAATATAATCTTTAGTAAAAATTATTTACTATTAGTTTTTATATCTGTATTTTAAAAGTCAAAATGAGTTGATGGAATATAATTTTTTTCATTGTTTTGATTATTAATTTTAACTTTATTTCCGATAATCTTATAATTATCCATAAGGAATATTATTCTTAGTAGATAGGTGAATAATTCGAAATGTTAATTAAACATAATGTATCATGTCAATGGTAACAATGTATAACTATTCGACGATATTTTATACTACTGAAAAATTGCACATATGTATTAAAAAACTTTCTATTCATATATATATATAGTATACACTTCTGAGAACATTTCGAATCGTTACATCGAAAAATTTATGCTCAAACGAGTTCACCGTTTTTTACAATTATCAAGTGATAAAGAAAGGCATCTAACATCTTATGTAGAATTTATAGAAGCCACTTAGTAATAAGTAGCAGTGGCTCCTGATTCGTCGCCATTTCCTCTTAGTGGCGTTAAACAGGACGAGGACAATAGCGGGCATCAGCTGCGCCTTCAAAGCACGTGTACTGTCAGTGGCACGTGCTCATTAGGAAGCGTCTCCCACATTGTATTATTGTTGCCCTGCAGCGTCTGTCTTGAGTGAAGGAATAAAGAAACGCGAGCGGCAAGCCTATGCGAATGGTTCGTAATGGGCAAAAGGCTTCATTCTTATTCCCCTTATTCAACATGGAATGAACGTTGATGGAACAGGAGAATAAAGTGGTGGGGGGATGGGGCTAATAGCGCGCATAGACTGCGTGACTTCAATGTTGAAAATTGCAAATCGCGACAACGGGTCTTGTATTCTGCAAGACCATTGGCTTACTGCCATGAGACATTGAGATGTCTGCCCTCTTTCTTACTCTCTGACTTTCTTAAAAAAATACCGCGAATATAGATTGAACTACAGATTTTCCGTTGTTGTTCTAAGATTTTTGTTGATTATCTCGTTACATGGTGGGTTACTTATTTAATTCTTTTAATGGGTTAATCAAGCCAATAGTCTGTTATATAACGACAATAGTCTAATGAACACACTAGAAATTATTCATCATTTAGTCAATTGTCTTTCGATTTTGACAGAAAATTAAAAATATTTATCTATTATTAACCAAATCGTTAAATTTTCTATTTTCTTAATCTATTTTCTATTTTTTTAATGATTAAATCTTCTATTTTATATTTTAAAATCGATATATACTCACGTTTCCTCGCGGTTATCCTTAACGCAGATGCCGATATTATCTGAAAGGATTTTGCGATTGATAACCTTCTAATCGATTCTGCCGTGCATTCCCGATATCACGATATTTAATGTCTTCACCCCGCTTTTTGGGGATGGTGTCTTTCTTCTACTTCAACGAGAGTGGGAAGTTTCAGTGATTTGATGCCAGCTAATTATTCAGCTGTCATTGGCGCCTTCGATCGGTAGTGTCAACGAACTTTTAAAGTGGTGGATGTGCCGAAGTGGTGGCTACGCTCCAAAGTGCCGTACCGTCGCTTGTTTTTGTCACTTTTCAAAATACATGTCGGTACACTGTAAAAAATAACACGATGTATGGCAACTACCCATGGGTTTCTAGAAGATTTTGTCTATTGCTTTTACTAGCCTCGTATTGCAAGACACGTTATGATCATATTGACCATCGTTGTATTTTCGAAGCGCAGTCTGATTAAACAAAGTCATAAAGAGGTCAAAAAAAGGTACTTAATGTATTTTCTAGTCGTATTCATACGCTCTTAGGAACATATTCTATTATATATTCTAAAGAATTTTCAAACAAAAAGGTTGTATGGAGTGATGATCGAGAGTCTAATGGAATCTCGAACAAATGTCTATAATTTAGTTAGACAATTATAAAGGTATGTTTTTGATGCTTTCCTTATAATTAATATATCTTAATATAGAATAATACTATAAGATTGAAAATATACGTACCATCACAAGTACTGGTATATTAATAATAGCATATACTATATTGTCATAAAATATCACTCACCATCTACTTTAAAACATCTGCTTAATTAAAGTACAATCGCGAATCTGTATTTCTGAAAATCACAAGAATCTGAAACTACATAATCACAGAACTTATTATTATAATAAGTACAATATAAATTATAAGAAAATATACAACTGATCGGAAAAAATGGAATAATAATACAAGCATGTTCGATTACGTAAAACTCTGAATTCGAAATTTAAAACTTATCTTGAAAACTGACATGTCTTCTCTAAAAATACTTTTCGGAAATATGTAAATTTACCGTTGGCCGATCAATGCACACCTGTATAATTATAAAGATTCGTTTGAAGTAAATATTAGAGCTAAAAAAGAGACAGAAAAGAACGGTTCGTACTTGTTTACACGTGCAAACAAATTATGTGCGTCGGCTCATCGCCACCTGTACAGTGAATATGCATTTCTCCTAGCTTGAAAATGAAGTTGTGGTCCCCCGCGAAACTCGTACACCAGCAATATATCCCTATCATGAATCATTAATCAACTGTTCAGCCGGCGTTTTTCTGTGTGGTGCATTATAAATGGATGGAATTGAACGTACAGCGCTTTCTAGGGAAGTTTTTATAAACGTATTTTTGTGGACCGACAGTTTTACTTTATCGAAAGAAATTTTTGATCTGATACGATCAAGCCTTTACTATTTTTATTAAAACACACTTAATACTTATTTGAAGTCCAATTGCTATTATTATTGTTATTATCAGTATAATTGCTATTATTATTATCGTTAAGTTACAAATTAATTATTTTTTATTGCGAAAGACTAAATTTGCATAAGAAAAAACATTATTGTACAATGTTATCCTTAGATTTAAATAAAATATTGAAATTCTACAAATTAATAATGTGTATATACATTGCTCTATTTGTCAATTAATGTGTACCTGAAAAGACTATTTTTTCTAGTATCTCGATCCATTAATTAAAAATAATGTATAGTATTATTAGGGGTTTGATATTCTTAATTGAAACTAACGTTTTAAAATATAATGATGAAATATTTATGATAATGACGAATTTTGCGTTGACTATACAGCCAAATTGTATTTGATATTTTGACCAAATAAATAAAATTATTACCATAATTTAAAAAATATTTAAAGAAAAGGATAGCCGTAGTTAAATACTGCTTGAATAATATAATTACCCAAGAATACGTTATCAAATTTTATATATTGAGAGATATTTTATGAATTGTTTTATGAAAATTTAATAATGAAAAAAATTATTTTAAGATTAAGATTACAAACGTACAAAAGTCTTGTCTTATTAATTAATTGCTGAATCCAGATATAATTATATTCTAATATATTGTATTTAAAATGCTTAATGGTTTACATTAGATGCTTTCCAGAAAAATTATTGATTACAATAAAGTGAACTTTAAATCATGTCCATTACATGACCAATTTTAATAAATAACTTTAATATGACAATGAATCGATGTTTTACTATTACAATTTTCATGAAATAAAAATAATATACATTACTCTGTGAAAGAAAAATAATTATCAAGTTTACTCGTGCATTGCCAAAATATCTCTGGTTATGAAAAGTCATAAATTATTATAACGGTCATTTAACAATAATTAAATTGTTAAATTAAATTAAATTAAAAAATAAGTTAAATTAAATTGTTAAATAATTAAATTGTTTCAATTCTTGGTAAAAGAAGTTAGATTTGAGCAAATCGTACATATATATATTATAAATATGCATACTTAAAAGACATGTTCAGAGAGCACAGTTAGAAATGTTATTCATTAAAATTCTGGCAAGCGCAGCTAACTAAGCAATCAAATGTAATCATGAGAGAGAGAGAGAGAGAGAGAGAGAGAGAGAGAGAGAAAGAGAGAGAGAGAGCTTGAATAAAGATAACGATAGTAGCAGCACAAGCTCTATTAAAAATAATTGTGTTCTTCGATAATGAGTCTATGAGTGTTGTACGCACAAGTAGTTGAGGTTTTATAAATATAAAAACTTATAAAGTTAAACAGCCTAAATTATATGAGCGTATTTTTCTTGTTAAATACAAAATAAAATTGCGTTAAATGCATCAATGACTGTAGCTGTACATATTTAGCACTACACTTAAATATATAAATATAAAACGTAAAAAGAAGGTTAAATCCATATGAATAAATATTTTATGAATTGTTTACATTGCGTAATGATCTCGAATTTTATTTAAAAAGTTTATTTAATTTTTCTAAATACGATAGCCGTACTAACTTCAGCACACACAATTTCTTTCAAATTAAGTAGATTTGAATTTAGAAAGTCACGCTACATCGGCATTGTCTAAGTCCGAACGACGCTTCGAACCCATCATTATCACCAACTTGACAATCGATTCTAAACAAAAAACTCTAGGGCACAAGCTCTAGGGGTTGTACGCGCATAGAAAATACCAATCGTGGGAATCCGAATCGAGAAGGAGCTTTGGTAGAGTCGCGTTCGTTGGAATTTGATCACGTGCCTATTCAACGCACTGTTGAATTCACTCAATCGATCCATGAATTGGCGAGTTTTCGCCCGTTCATGTGTCAAATTTTTAATTTATCAAACACTCATGTGCATGAGAGCGAGGGTAATAATAATAACGAGCATAAAGAAATATGGAATAGAAGTATTATTGTTATGAAATGTTTTGTTGTCATAACATTGACAGTTACATAGAATTATTATTAATTAATTATTTGAATTTTCATTTTGCGGAAGTTTAATTTAAGCATTGTTAAATAAAGTAATTACAAAAACTGGTATCTTTCTTAATATTTTCAAATAATAAAATCGATCGAGATTTACTAAATATCATAAAAGTGAATTATAATATTTACTTAATTTTTAGTTGAAAATTTTATAGATGCGAAATTCACCTATTATTATCTAATTAAGTTATTGAATTTCGAACATACCAGTAGTGTGAAATAACATTAAATTCTTAAGAAGTGAGTATTAAGGTCGGGAGGAGCTGTACTTCTAATTGCAATAAATGAACAAAACAAAAAAATTCTTGGTTTAAATTGGGTTAAAGTTATATGGCATAAAGTGCCGTGTATTTTTTATTATTTAATTCCTATCAGAAAGGAAAAAGTAGGGTGCATAGGTAAGAAATTGTCGTCCCTCGCGATGCCCTCATCAAGTACGCTGGTAAAATATCAGAGCAGACGTCAAAGACAAGGCGTGAGGAAAAATTAGCTACTCACTTAATACCTCTGTTAGCGAATCAAACTTCCTAATATAAAAGTCTACCATGTGGAACCTAGCAGGGTCATATATTCACATCCCATGCTTTAAAACAGCGGCTCAACTCATTTATAAACGTCGACCAAGAAATACTTGAGAAGATTCTCACTTATTTTTTCTATCTCTTTCTATCTTTCTCACTATCGATAGTTACTACGCCTCCTTATAAGCATTAATGGCCAATAATTTTGCGAATTATTTTGCGACTTTATTATCTTACTCAATTGTGGGGTTTTTCAATAGCGCCAACTCAATTAAGGATTCATAAATAATAATATTCCGATATTAGTGCACTAACGGATGAATAGATGCTTCTCACAGCAAGTACTTTTGGAATTCTCAAATATTATTTATATGGCAAGTTACATATTTTAAAACATAAATTTATAAGCTATATGCTTCTTTAATTGCATATTTATAAGTGTATTTGTAAGTGTAAATAATATACATTGAAAGATTATTTATATTTATTTAAGAATACAAATCATAAAGTAATTTAATTTCGTGTGTATTATAAAGAAGATGAAACTGTCGAATTACCATTTAAATTACCGATTAAATTACCAAATCTAGCAACTAAAAACATTCATAAACTCGATCAAACTCTATTTTATACGAATAAATGGGAGCTGGAAGTAAAACTCCCTTACAATATTAGTTATGTACACCTTTTAATACATGTGCTTACACATATTGCTAGGCGTCGTAAAGACGCCTGCGAATAACGATCGCGTGACATACTGCCACACCAAGAAACAATATATGTTATTCATCGCACGAGATGCATCGTAATTTTTCTTCTTCCCCCTTTCTTTCTTATTTTTTGCTTCCTTCATCTTTAGTAAAATTAACCTTAGCGTTGATATATATATATGGGAAAATAAATTCTTAGAGAGAGTTAAATCATATGTAGATTATAGTCACACAAATGATCAGAAACTGTAGTTATTTATCAAATAATTGAAATAAACAAATCATATTCATTTTAAAAAAGTTTTAACGTCTGAATGAAGTTACTTTATTAGAATGCAAAGTAGACCTTGGCAAATGAAACATATATGAGCAAAATATGTATCATCCTGAGCAATTTATACCGCTGCTGAATCTCAAATTCTTTTTTTACTAGTCCATAAGGATTAATCGTCTGTAATAATTCAGTTGTCGCAACCGATGACAGTGGTTTTCTAATATTAGAACTCGGCACCTCTCGTGCAAGAATACGCATTCTTGTATCAAAAACAAGCCTTCGTACTCACGCACGCACGTACACACGCATTAAACGTACTTACTATAGGGTGATTTCATTATTTGCCACGAGACTATAAACTTCGTTCTTTATATGATTTGAACATCGAACCTCGAAATGAAGTGTTTTTAAAATGACTCGTACTTAAATACTAAAGACATAAACCATAAACATATATTTCGAATCTTTTGATTTTGACGTTTTTCTTTGATACCTAATAGCTATAAATAAATTATTAAAAATTTCTCATAAACAGACATGTTTTGTTTTTCTGTTCTATTTTTTTCAGTACTCCAAGTATAAAACAAAACAATGTTTGTTGATGTATTAAATTGTATTAAAATCATATAAAATTTAATACTTTCTTTAAAAAATATAGTTTATATATGTCAATTTAAATTTAATCAATACTTTTTTATCTCAATAATCATAGTAAAAAATACTATGTTTATTATGTTTGCCAGTACTTCCTTCAAAAATGAGTTTTATAATGGAATATTTAGATTGCTTAAAAAAAGGTAAACGATTAAAATCGTTTTTAATTATTTTTCTTATTTTATTTTTTATTTTTAAAATAACCAAAAATTATTGTTCTATTATCATTTATGTTTACGTATAGAATTTTAATTATTTGTAATATTCCATTTATTCAATAAAATCAGATTCAACACTCACTTGGAATTACTGTATACAGACAAATAATCATGTTAGTTAACTATTTCATTAATAAATCAAAAATACTATTGCAATAATTATATACATTACAAAAATAATTATAAGTAAATGTGATTAATACGTTATATACGAATTATTTTCATTAATTAAAAAAATTAATTTTATGTCTAACATCAATATTTAAATTTACATTTTTTGTATTACGGACAACAATATTTTTTGAGATAATGTCAAGATTACATTCATTGAAAGATAATTATATTGATATTTATATTTGATTTTCAATAATAAATATATTGAGTAAACTAGTGGATTTCGTTGAAAAATGAACAAACTAATTAAAAATATTTTTATTTTAATTAATTATTGAAATATTAAATTTTCGTTCACAATATAATAATTATTACTATTTAATAATTAATAATTTTAACTTAATTTTAAATTATTGTATATATTTAATTAAACTATTTATTAAAACATGCATTTGATATTTTAAATATCTGGCATATCATTTTCACACAAATTATTAACATACATAAAAACTAAATTTCTTACTCGTACAAATTAAGAAAAATACTTAAATATATAATATTAAATACAGTTTTTATCTTTACAAATTAGTATATACAAATATATGTACATATATCATATATATAGAAAAATGTATATATAAATACGTAATAAATATACTAAATTTTTATTTTATCCAAACGCTCTAAGTTAATTAATAAATTTAAATACTTATAAACTTAAATAAACTAAACTTAACTTAAAACTAAACTTAAATAATTATATATATATAGTAATAAATATTATTACTGTCCTATATCCTATATTAATAATATCCTATGAAATAATATTTAATGTAAAATGTTTTATTTTAACTAATCTTAGTGACATCACTACCGTAATATTATTCTGTTTTTAGTTTTCTATTATTTTCATTATGTAATTATATATTACAAACTAGAAGTAACACTAAATGAAATAATATGAAATGATAATATAAATTCTAAGAATAAAGTTTGAGTTTCGTTTGATTTAATAGAGTAAATTAAAAAGTTGAATGCGCCATTTCTATGAAAAAGTATCCAAATAGATTAAGGAGAAGAAATAGTCAATAAAATCTCAAAATTGCTAAAAAAAATTGTCTAATTTTGCTATGCAAATGTGTGAAAGTATTCAAAAACTACAATGGGGTACGTGTGTGTTCTTTCTTGCAATATTTAGTCTTAACTCGTCGGTCGTGACGTCTCACCAGCGAGTCAGTGTTTCGTCGACAACTCTCGACATCTAGACGCCAACGTTCTCGCTTTGTCTATTGGTCTGCCTTCCTCTCATCCTCATCATTACTTATTCTTTAGCTTTCAATTTTGCTTACATTTTATTTATATAGGATAGAACTTACTTGTTATCGCTATTTTTATTTATTTATGAATGTAAACTATATAAATGCATTGAAAATTGTTATATTGTATAATTTTTCTGCAAACCATTCAATTTCAATAAAATAATAATAAAGTAAAGTTATTTTTAAAATAATGAATCATTGATATAATTGCGTACGTAATAATCATTTAAGAGAATAAAACTGTTATTTTGTCCAAACACCTTATATTATTCAATAACAAATACTAAATGATATGTAACGAAGAAGAAAGATAGTTAATGGAAATACATATTTCAATATGTATTTTTGCGAAATTATAAATTGACTTATAATGTAATTTCAGATTTTTTATAATTTTATTTATTTATACATTTTGTAGTTATTATTTTTATACTATATTTGTTTATATTAATTATATAATTATTTATATAATAAAAATAATATTGTTAGCTAAAATAATATGAAGCCATTTTAATTTAAAAAAATATATATTTAATTTTGCACTTTGTAAACTGATAAAATTAATACTATAATATATGATCATTTATGAAATAATTTGAAAATAAAAATGTAACTAACCGATATTTAACGTTAGAAATGTCTATGAAAGTTAAAAGTATTTAACATTGATAAAATTTTTTGGCATAAAGGGCATAATTTTTATCCATTAAATAGTCCGCAATAACATCTTTCTACAAATATAAAGATAAGATACATAATTGATCAGTTATCAGCGAGTCAATAAAAGCGATGAATTTCTCCATTGATCAAATCACTTTCCATTTCATTGAGTGGTTCATTTCTTTTTAGTTGGACAAAACTGAAACGGGAAAGAACATTATTGAATTCAAAGACAATGCTATTTTTATTAGGCGAATCATCACTTTTCACGTGTTCCAAAATACTATAAAGGTCAAACATGCCATGTATATTATTGAAAAATTTTGAAACAGAGTTGCCATAGTTAACTTAATTTCTTTTGAATTGTTTTACTTGTACTCGAAAAATGCACTTACGCCTTTCGGTATCTACATTCATAAAAATCGTTTTTAATTGAATATTTACAAACTGTTTTTAATACTGAATTCGTCTTAAACATATTTTAAACTAACTTTATTCTGCGTAAAGTTAATTCTATGTATCAAAGAATACTATAATTTTAGATAAATCATAATTATATCAATAAACATTTGTTATTTGTTAAAATAGAAGATTAATATGTACTCCAATAACTATCTTATAAAATATATTTATTTCTTCTTAATAATCTTAAAATTATTTTCAATTTCATATCATTTATGATATATAATTCACAAATATAAGTAACAAATATTCAAGTTATGTTCACATGTAATGAAACACGAAATTAAATATAAAAATAATTAAAAATATATAAATATTGAAATAAAATGGAAATAAAGAAATGCTAATGAAATAAAAAATATGATATCAAATACAATAATGTGTCATTTTTATATTTAAACAATTTTACAATAAAAATATTGAAGCAAATATCTGCAATAGTTTCTTGAACAGACCACAACTAGTAGCGTATAATAGTTAACAATTCATTCCTCTACTTCACACGCGAAATCCTTGCCAACTCATAGAAAAGCACGTGCATAGATCTATAAGTCATCTTATCTCTATTATCGTTGCCATTATCAGTCATCCGCACATTTTTCATTCTGACTCTTATGTCTAGTAGGATGCATAAAAAGAAAGAAATCACATTAATGGGAAGCGTGCAGCCCGGAGGCTGAAATTTTCACACTCCTTGTATTTTAAAACGGGTAATTTCACGAGTTCTTAGTCACTGAAGTGATTTCATCATAACCCTGTCAACCAATATATACTTTCCCTAGCGCATACGAATAGGGCGTAAACTACCCTCGCTATTGCTAAGGGAGACGCAGGACTATCCTCCTTTCGTTTTTTCGAGGCGCTTGTACTTAAGATCTAAATGAATTCACGACGCTTCAACAGGTCCATGAATAAGTTATATGCTGTCAGGATGTCAGTAGTTACTTTGCTTCTACTATTGTGGCTTTTCAAAATTATTTTTTATGTATTTTCTGAAGGCCAATAATAACATTTCTATGATCGCACAGGAGCGAATTTTGTACTCTTCAGGGGGTTATTGAAATGAAATCAATAATACAATATTAAATTATCTAAACTTTAAGATAAATTAATTATTCATCATCAATATAAATTACTACGTGTAATTTAATTGTTATATAATGTTTTTTTTAACAATCTCATCCTTTTAACATTGGAAGGTTTTAGATAATTATAAAATAAGATAAACTTGTTGATAACAAAATATTTCCTATTGAATCATGTTACTAATTAAAAAACTCTATTTTCCAAATGTATTAACGATAAAAAAAATTTGTTTTATGTTCGAACAAGTATATGTTTAGACAGTATAATAATATTATACGTATTTCGATTTTTTTTATATAAATTTGAAGTTTATATACATAATGTATGAAAACAATAATTATATAATGTATTTATTATAATTTATTACAATTCTAAAATTTAAGTAGTATATGATATAAATAATTTATTCTAACTTAAAATTATTTGTTGCACCTAATAAATATTATAAAAAATGTTATAGTAAAAATATTGTGCATTTATTACTACTTTGGCTTGACTTATATTTTAATTAAGTTAGTATCTAACTTTCTTCTATTAAACAATTACCTAAGGCCTTGAATTAAGTTTTTAAATAAATAATATTGGACTTCTCATTTTATATTTTTCATAAGCACAAGTGTTTTACGTTTTTCTGAAAAATTTAAACCTATTTAATCTCATTTTTTCTTTACATATTAATTTAGGTACAATTAGAAATGTTGCTATTATTATTATAAAATATGTAATTCTTAAACTATAAATATACATTGTAAGTATGTTGTATTCGATAACTATAGTAATATTTCTTAAGTAGTTCTATTGCCCGGGCGTATTCAATTTTCCGCTTTCGAACATTATAGGCGAATTGGCTATGGCAGTTTATACGAGGGAGAAACATGACGCTCTAGAAAAAAGAGCAAAAGAAAAAGTGAGAAAATACAATGAATTTACATTGAAAGTGGTTCTTTAAAGATGTTTTACTTCGACAGATTGTACATGAATGAATTTCCTGCGACTAAATTAAATAATATAGAGAAGTCTGATATTTTGTATACGTATACTTGAGTATACATTTTGAACTATACTGAGAAAGCTCCGAGCAATTTTGTTCACAAGCTAGTACAATAAAGAATTTTTAATGATATAGTAGTACCGAAAAAAGTAGAAATACATCATATAAGGGTAATGTTATAGTTCGATATATGTTCTATAGAACATATTTCTTTTTCTCTATAAACAAGTTTCTTGTATCAGTATATATAAATAATCCAGGAATATGTAGTAATGAATAATTGTACGCCTAAATGTATATTTTCAAATAAATTTTATCATCAAAAATTATTTATACAACTATAAAGTCGATCATCGTTAATTGCAAGTTTATTTTGAATAATCGAATTTTATTTGACTTAATTAAAAAATCGTTGATTAAAATTAAATTACAGCTTATTTATCATTGGCGAAAATATATTATTTAGAATAAGTCTCAAGTATATTTCTTAATAATAATATGTGTAAATAGTAATAAAATTAAATGATTATATAACATTCGTGATTTAAAACTGCAAATTAAATTTTTACTTATAGTAAGTACTTTATTTACAATTACATTTTATCCCCTATATTCAAAAACTATCGATTATCGCACTCTAACTAAAAAGTATATATACAACTATTATAGGCTATATAGTACAAAAATTGATCATATGATATTATTAGTTAGTAATTGTCAGATTAAGAAAAGGAAAGATTATCGTGAATATTGATTTTAATTGTACGTTATAATGTGTGAAGTTGTATGAAAAAAAATTCTGCCAGTGATGCTACTTTTTTACAATTCTAAAGTTAAATTTATATAAATTATTCAGTTAAATTAAAAAAGATTATAATTTATACTTCACAAGAAATAATACATTAACATTAGAATATAAGCATACTAACTAAGTATTAATAATCAAATTCAATGTAAAATTTCCTTATATAAATATATTCTATAAATGAACATTAAAACTTTACATGAACTTCATTTGGATTGTAGAAAAAGAACGAATGCTATCAATGTATTACACATTTTATAATTTCTGATTTTAACTAATAAAGTATATATCTATAGATATATAGATTACACGTTTACACGTTTACACGTTTACACGTTTTATTGATGAAAATGCACTAAGTAACATAATTATTAAATAATTATTCTACTCATATACTGCATAAACAGAATGATAATTATAGTAAATCTGTTAAATATTATTAATAAGTAGTAAATGTTTGTTAATTTACTTGCAAATAATTTATATTTATTATAATTTATTAAAATGGTTGTCTTTTTTATCATTAAAATTTTTATAAAATTTGATGAAATATTGTATAAAATAATTTGTAAAATAAAATTAGCACAAAATAAAATTTATTAAATAATGAAATCACTGTAAAATAACTTCGAACTAGTTAATATAGTTGTAACTTACAATAGTCCTACTCCAAAACGAAAAATTAAAAGGTTATAAATTATTATACAAATTTATTAAATAGATTATTTTTTAATCTTATGATATTATTCTAAAAAATACTTGAATTAAAAATAAGAACAAAATATGTTAGAAATTGTAATTAATATAAGAAGATTCATTTAGATTTTTATCTCTTTTTGTAATTGAAAAAGTTTTAATTTAATAACAAACACACATATATAAAAGTATTTTTCATAAATTATAATAAATCAACTTTAAAATTATAAAATTTATTTAGTATACATATATTCTAATTTATTTATTATACAATTATGTCTCAATATACCAAAATAAATAGTATAAAAGTTTTGTTTTTATTGAAAATCAAACAGAAATTATATTTTGATTCTTTTTAAACGAATGAAAACTTGAAATAAATTGTAATATAAATGCAAATTCAAATAATTATATTATATAATATTTTATATAAAATAATAAAATTCAGTTTTCGATTAATTCAAGAAATCATACATAAACATAAATTATCGACTACTCTAAAGAATTACCCTGTATTAAATTAACAATTAATTATCAATTAGTAAACAGTAAATTTCAAATTATTCTAGAGAATTGTCCTATAGTAAATATTAAAATATTAATAAACATAAAACATTAATAATTAATAAACATTAAAATAACAATTATCCTTGAGCAACTGAAATTTTTTAAAATACCAAGAACCTACATACTACAAACTCTAAGTTTTAATTTGTAAAATTATAATTATCTTTAATAGTATTATTATGTAATAATTGACCTATTTATTTAAAACTACTTCTATAAAATATTATCATTTTAACTTTAATCCTAAATACACACTGTAAAATAACCTATACAATACAAATAAGAAACATTACGGAATATATGCTGAAGTTTATTAATAGTAAAATAAGTTACTGTGATCAAACCCTACATCTGTAAATCTCTATCTATGATTTATCTCTAACTGCTATAGATACATCTAAAAATGTTTAAAACAACTGTTTCGATTTTAAATAATCAAAATAACGATAATTATTAGTACATGCATTTTTAACAATATTTTTAAGGCTTCTGGTACATTTTTAAAGTGATTTGATGTTACTATATTACATTATATTATAAAACTATATCTCTTAATATTTCAATTTAAAATTAACATTAAACTAACTTAACTGAAAAATGTATACAGTTTATAAGAAATCTAAAATAATTATGAATTCAATTCCAATCCAATAAAGAAGAAACTATTGTTACATAGAATACAATTATTAATCAAATAAGTATTCATTAGAAAATATACTTAAATAAAATTTTTGAAAAATATATCACTTTTAACATATAAGTAAATAGATTTAAAAATAAATATTTTTAATAAAATAATAAAATTTAACATTATAATAAGTAGATTGTTTTTTATAGCAGTGTACATAATTTTCATTATTAATTCTTTCTCATCATTTATTTATTATACATGCTAAACCTTATTACAATAATTTAATCTTAATTTCACTAAAGGTGAATTTGGCTTCAAGGAAACATACAACCATAATCATATTTTGGAATATTAGAGCATATTATTTGTAAGATTGATTAGGACAGAAATAGAAGTTTGCCCCTGTTGAAAAGATCGCTGTAATAGCACCGGCGTCTCGGCCTCTACAAAAATGCCATCGATCGGCAAGTAGCAGGCCAGGTAATTTTAATGAAAGGCGATACCTCGGGTATATACATGCACACATGGAGGACAACGCGTGGGGTTTGGCACGCGCTATGCACGCAGTACATTTCGCTTTTGGTCTTTTATACAGGAGGGGGCCTTATACACACAGACAGCAGACAATGGCGGTAGGGTAGCGTAGGGAAGAAGAAGGGGAGAGAAGAGGGAAAAGTAAAAGTGCTTAGCTCGTACCCTATAGCCTCCTCACATCACCTGCCCTACGTGATAGCAGTGGTTCCCCTCCTCTCTATTACGTTCCCCCTTTTTTTCGATCGCGCATCAGGCCTCGGAAGTTTCTCTCTCTCTCTTCCTCTTACTCTCATTCTTTACTTACCCCTCTGCTTCTTCTTTTCATCTCTCTTTTTCTCCCTCATAGTGATTGCATACAAGTATAGGGTGCACGGGGCCAGGTGATGACTCACACCATAACTTCGTTCTTCTCTCCTTTTCGCTTTCGCCTGTTTTATCTTTCTAGCTCTTTTTCCATAACTTTGCAGGGTCGGAAGTATTAGGGATCCTTTAGAACGTACAGATTGTTTAAATTAAAGTTTCTATGGTTTTTTTTTCGTATATTAAGCCCGATACTCAGTAAAAATAATGATCAATCCTTAGATTCTTATTTAAAACCCTCATGATTATATTATATTAGGTTTCTATTAATTTATTACAAATTCAGTAGTCAATTATAAAAACTACTTGATCAAATATTTTCATTATTTATATTTTTATGCCTAATAGTAATAATAATCTGCTCTTATAATATAGGTAAATATTCTGAATCTTATAAATAATTTACTTTTATAATTATATAATTAAAAGGTTACGTTTCAAAGGTTACGTTAAAAAAACATTTTGTAATTATTAAACTTGCATCTTTTTATTGACAAATTTTAACTTAATTTGTCATACATAATTTAATTAATCCTTTATTGTATATTTTTAAAATAAATTTAATAAAATCAACATTTTTAATATAAATAATGTTGAGATTAAAATAAAATTCTCTATGGAAAGCTATACATTTTAAAATAATTAATATTATCAAGTGCTGACTTAAATCAAGAAATAAAAATTCATTGCTAACTCATTACTAATAAAATTGAACGATACTAATGAAATTTATTAGTGACAATTTATATAACTGAATATATTTTTTCATAAATCTAAATACTTAGATTTTCTTACCATTATTTGTTTATTTATTTGTTTCGTTTCAATTAGTATATAAAAATATTTTTATAGTTATTTGCTGAATTTTAATGAATTTAGAATAAATAAAATAATTTTAAGTAATATTATTTTTATAAAATGTTGTTAAATAAATATTATAATATTTATTAATAAAATAAAATATAAAAAGTCATATAAAAGGAAAATAATATTCTTTCAGTACATATTATAAATATATGCAGTCTCAGGGGCTTGTAAAATTTGCGATCCGTCACTGCCTCGTTCCTTTCGCCTTTTCTCTCTGTCTCTCTGTCTCCCTGCCTCATTTTCCTTCGAAGGGGTCGCGTGCAGAACGCATGCACACGCATGTTGTGTAATTTTCAGTCTTCCAGAATATATATATTCGTACATATAAACCGTGGTGTAAGCACGTAGTCCCTTCATACTCCCCTTCCCATATGTACATATGCACTAGCGCATTTAAAGCTGCAGGAGGGTCGGGTCGATGGATCCAGTTCGATTGGACATGTTTTTTCGAAGAGAGAGAGAGAGAGAGAGAGACAGAGAGAGGATAAACGAAGACATAGAAGCCGGATAGACAGAGGATATGGTGAACGCGCATGGATGTGATTTATGTGATACCGGAATCTCCACCCCACTTCCACCCCCCCAATTCATGTGGTCTAGGGTGGTAATAAAGCAACGCACTCGGCATGCCACTAAGGAGAAAAAAGAGATAGGGGGCATGTGGCATGTGCCTCGGTGTGGGGTGCTCTCCTACGGTGATTTTCGAACAATTCGGCCTGACTCAATTATTTATGCCCTTATCGCTCTAATTCTTACCTGATCGTGCAAGTTCCTTTCTAGCTTTTTTTTATTCAAATGTATGCCTTCGACACGTACAACCACATAAACGTTACTGATATATTAGATATAAGGAACATTTGGAAATTACAATTATGTTAAATTAAACAAATTTTTTAATGGCATTATAATATATAATCATCTTAAAAGAAGTATTGATCATTAAGTAAATGTAATTAAAACGTTTATAAAAAAAAAGCCAAAATTTCTATCAGTTCAGTGATTTCAAATACTTAAATATCTAAAAATAAAATTTTTATATAATAATATTTATTGTTTATAAGTAATGATAAATGTATTTATATATCTTCAAAAATTATTATTTTAAATCCTTTTACGGTTTTTGCAGTTGTAAATGCAATGTAATTACATGCATTACATTTAACAGTAGTGTTATTTTATAACAATAATAGAATATGAAAGGAGGACTAAGAGTGTTCAGGTAGGAAATAAAAATTGAGTAAGGCAGAGTCAATAGTGCTAAGTTTTGCCCTTTCTTGAGCGCCACTTTCTTTTTCTCTCTCACTTTCTCTCTTTCTGAAAGAGCGTTCCTTCATCGATGAGGTAGTAAAAGATGGCAATTGTCGCGCTTGCTTCTACGAGACTTATAACTGAGGGGAAGAGGTCGAGTTTGCTTCTTATTCAATGGAAGAAAGATTGCCTACTATAAGCGGAAGTAAGAAGTGATCTAAGGGACTGTTCAAGCTTAAACGTTCAAAACGAATGGAGAACACGTGTCTTAATGCAAGGTGCTATAGAAAGAAAAGTTATCCCTGTGCAGGTCCTATTTAAAAAATTTGTTATTATTCTACGCGTTCGTGCCCTTCAAGATTCAATTCTTTTGCTGAACTTGAAATTTATTATATTAATCGTTTTTCATCAGATTATTGAAACATTTGCATTTAAGATTACTTTTATTGATTTTTATTATATATTATATATTTATATTTAGTGGAAATTTTGATAGTAAATTAACATGATATTTACTCAATAAATTATTTCAAAATGTATTATAAAATATTTCAATAATTTAATTTTAAAATATCATAATGTATTTCAATTAGTTAAATACTGAAGTCCTTTAATTACACTGATGAAAATGTACAATGATTTTCTAGAATCTGTAATTCTCAACAATATACATTTTATACAGAAACTTTTATTTCTTATATATGTTTGTTATTTGAATAATAAAGAATATTGATTTTTTCAGTTAATATTAATTTTAAAATTTTATTATAATAATAAAAAAAGGATACTTAAGTATAACTATTCTTTTTTAATTAATTTTTATACTATTAATATTCTTTTTATGTTTTATATATTATTGATATTCTTATTATTTTTATTGTTGTTATATTATTGTTTTTATTAACGTGATTCTAATTAAATTTCGAAAACATTTAAAATTTTTTTAATAACGTTTTATATATTTTTGTAAAAATATTTAAATTTATAATTAATAATTAATAATTATTAAATATACGATTTTATTGGAAAATAGAAATCAGATTTATAAAAAGTTATTTTAATTGTATTTTTAAATGGTCAACTATTATTTGAAAATGATAAATTAGGTTTTTAAAATGTATTAATTGTAAATACATTTGAAGTGGCTCAATTGTTTAGAATTTCTAATTAAGATGAATAGATTTTTATTTTTTTTTATCTTTTTCTGTAGGTCTTAAAATTATAATTAAAATTAAATTTTTTACAACGTGTCATATTATATATATATATATGTTTCATACATAAAAATTTGTTTTTATGCTGTATCTAAAATATTGGTATGGCGTCATTAACATCAATTCTAATGAAACAATAAAAAATAGACTTCAAAATAATAATATTATATCTTGCAAACAGGGTGATTAAATAATTCATTAGATAGTTATTTAGTATATAGTATATTAGATAGTTATATAGTATATTAGTATAAAATCAAGATACAATCCGTAGACTTATTCGTCTAAAAATTTTGATTATGCTTTTTTAAAGGATGTAATGCGTAATATTATATTTTATAAACAAAAAATATTTTATCTTTAAATTATCATATATTTTAATAAAATAAAATTAAGATTGATATTTTTTTAGAGTAGTTTAGAAACTATAAAAATAAATTGCTATTAATAAGATACAATATAACTAACTGTACATTTGAAAACAAAGAAATCTTAGTTTTTAAAAATATAAAATTATACAAATATTTAAAGAATATTATATGTTAGTTAGGTATAAAAAATGTAAACAATCATTTTCTTATATAATTTCGTTTAAAAGATATTAATATGAATATAAAATTTTATTAAGTATCTGAGACATATTGATAATAAAAAGTTTTTAATATATTATATTACAAACAAAAGATATTGAAATTAATACTTTATGTAATTTTAAAAAATATTGATTTGTGAAAGCTATTCTGTATTCATTAAGAAAAAAAAGTAATATTAGTATGCATATACACGGAATTTAGTCAAAAGAATAAAAATATAGAAAAAAGTAATAGTGATACTATGAATGAATACCTACGCTAAACAAGACGTAATTCAAGCTTCGTTAAGAATCCATACTTGTCTGACTCATAAGTTTAACAATAATTAAGAATTAAATTTCCTTAAACTTTTTGCTTTTGAAATAGATAACATAGTATTTGATATAATTATAGTAAATATATTGTAGTAATAAATTGTATGAATTATGTAAATTGTGTAGTAAATTGTAGTAAATATTTTCTAATAAAGTGCTGTATAATAAATTCTTCTAAATTTAAATGTTCTTAGATAAATATAAAAAGATTATTATTTCATAAAATTTGATTTTTTAATACTAAATTTACATTTTATTTAAATTTCAATTTCATAGCACAGTTTATTTATATATTTAAAAATGAAGATATGATAGATACGAAGGTAAATATAATAAAGATTTGTAAATTTCAAAAAGTTCGTGATAATAAAAATTTATTTTTTCAAATGTTGAATTTCCGATTTCCTAGAAAGAATAGAATTTATAGAGTACAATATTAGGAAATTGAATTCACGAAAGAATAGATCCATGAAAGACTTTCCTAAAATGTTAGCAGGCTGTGAATCTCGAGAGGTGAATAAAGGAGGAGAGAGCTATCCGCACAACCAAATAACGTTATTTTCCATTCCGCCTATTGCAATTGAGGTCATTTGCAAGTTTCAAGCCAAGAGAAATTGCTTACTTTTGTAAATACCTAGTTCTAACGTTTTTGCATCTGTCGGCATTTGAAGCATTCAAACTAAAACTATGTATCGGCAGAGGGGGAAGAAGTTGTGTGGTCACAGCTGCGTCGGACACTCGCCTGTCTATTTTGATAGATATTTTAGCTATCCAACACTTTATATATATTTCACCCTTTTCCAGCCATTGTCGGAAGCTATCGATTATGATTGAATGATTTTTGCTTTTCGTACGATGCAGAAAAATGTTTTAAACAATGCAAATGTTCATATTTACGAGGCTTATAACGTTTAATGCTTGTTTATTTTTACATATAATTACCAATCGTCGAACAGTAATTTATATAAGTAATTTAGTATAAAATGATTCGCACAATAAATTATATAAATAAAAGATGGATTCGTTCTAATAGGTGCTAAAAATAATGCGACAAAGAAGGCGAATAAATTCCAACGATGAAGTGAAACAGCTTCGAAAGGTACTGGCAGTTTTTTTTCCAGTCGATATCGATCCCTTAATGCAAAAGTCCCGTAAAAGTCCCCTCCCCTAAAACAAATCGAACGAACGGCAGTAGAAGGTGGAAAGAAGTGCGTCGAACGGACCCTCGATAAGGTAGCAAAAGCTATGGAAGCTGGGTAAGGCCAATGGGGACGAGCCTGTTCAAGGCCACGCAGCCAAAGAGCATCCAGATTTTTCAGTGTACGTGCCCGCGTTTCGAATTCAACTTCTCTTGAGGGGAGGCGAAAGAGCGACGGGACTACTTGACGGAGCGAAAGAGAAGGGAGTTGCAGCTGCCTTGACCGATGTCACGGCTTTACCTGCGGCACAATACCCGATTTCCAAGCTGCCCTGCGGGGCCCATTGTTCCTACGCCCAGCACACACGCCTGATGCCAGTCACCCTTCTCTTGTCTTTTTTTACTTTTATATGCGCGTACGCGCGTGCAGCTATAATAATGCCAGTGTTAATAATAATAAAGGCAAGCCGAAACTCATCGAGATTTGGATTATTTAATGGGCTAGAGAACGCGTGCCGGTCTGCATGAGTCTGAAACTATTCTTGACCCCTACCTATGATCCTGCCTCTCCAATGATCCTGCCCCCTTACCACCTTCGCCATGATTACTCTCTCTTTTTATATTGCTCTAACCGACTGTGCGCTTAGTCAACTCGAAAATCCGTCTTTTTGCTACTTTTATCTCTCCTTTTACCATGTCTCATCACCTTGCCGCACTCCAACGAATACTTGGTTAATTGTGATAAAGAAGGGGGAAAGGGGACTATTGGATTTGCAACATAATAAAATGAAGGCGTACAGATCTTTCATTTTTAATGTCATATAGCTTATGTAGGACTGGAATTAAAAAAAAGTTAAATTTATTTCATATGCAAAATTATAAATTATTCATATTTCAAAATTTTTATTAATAAAAATCATTAAAATTATAAGATTATTAGGATGATTAAAAAAGATTATTCAACTAAAAATAATTTTATACAATCATTAATTACAAAATAGGTCAAATAAAAATTAAAAGAAATATTTATTTTATATCACGAAGACAATAAATTCGTCTAAGGTAACTTAATTGATCATAATTAACAATAAAAAATCAGCTACATCTTTCTTTTATGAATGAATAAATAGAACATATTACTGAATATATATATAGCATGTTACTAAATATAACATCTTTTCGTACATACGTATATATGAAAATATGTTAATAAATATAAAATCTTTTTGTAGATACGTGGATATACATGGATAACTATAGCTAAGTAATGTTATGTTATAAATAGTAATTTACCAATGGTAGTTAAAAAACATTTTATGAATTATTAAAAAGATCAGATAATAATATCCTTGAGTTTTTATTAGAAACTAAAAATTAAACTAAAAAATTCTGATGAAGATGATAAAAAATATATTTTAATTCATAAAATGTTTAATATTAATTTCTAAGTTTTAATTTAGATCCTGTTGAAATTTTATATTGAAATCATGAGTCAAGGAGCACTTGTGAATTAATGCGCAGGCATAGATTGCAGTGTAGGAAAATACATTCGAACTTCGAGAGTTGAATGACCGCACAGACGAAATTCAAGTCATCAAAGGAAGCACAGAGATGCATTGAGTTTGATGCCTGGCATGACCACCTGTTAACTGCATCAGTTTCACGCGAATATCTCAACGACTAATGAGTCTGTCGACAAGCGTATGCCGCTTCAAATTCATAATATGCGCCTTTATCGGTGAAGATATTAAGTCCTCACAACTCTAGGAGCTAATTAATTAGCTATTCGAAAAATATTATCATAATATTACATAACATTGCTTGTCAAATACTATAAATGATTTCATAGCAAATTCAATCACCGCTAGAATAAAAAATATTTCTTTGATCTAACATGTACCAATTGCTCTAAGTTTAAATATATGTTAATCATGAGAAAACGAAGGAAAAAGTTTTTTTTTATTTTTTACATCAATTTTCAATTACTCTAGCTCATTATATATACATTTATAGTTATTATATATTCTTATGTATATTATAATTCTCATAAATTCTCATACTAATATGGCCAAATATTTTATATTTAACAAAAGCTTTTTTAATATCATTATTTTAAAGTTATTAAACACAAAAATTATTTGATAAGAATTAACGATTATTTACTTATAATTATTTTTCACTAATTTTTAATTATTCATTTAATTTATATTATAAAAATGACGATAAACTAATACTAATAATTATATAATCATACAAGATTACAAATATAAGCTATTCTATAAATAAATATGAAGGCGCAAATATAAGCTATTTCTAGATATTAAGTTACATTTACTTGAGAACATATTAAATAAAATATACAAAAATGAAAAATATTGATAGTTACATAAATATATATTTTATGATGTAACTATTAAATTTTATATTTATCTAACAAAATTATGATAAAATTATCGTGTTCGTATTCAATAATGTATTAAAATTAATTTAAGGCAAATTTAAAGAAATTAATAGCTATAAGAAACTATAATAGCAATATAAACAAAATCTTAAATTGTGAAAATATTTTCGTACTAAAGGACAACCAGAAATTTTTACGTCTTAACACTAATAACATTGTATGAATAATTTAATAATTGGCTTGCTATAAAATCGTTTCCAAATTATTATAATCTCATATAACCAGAGATATAAACGATGTGAAAATTATAAACGTAATAATAACCTAATATATATAAATATAATATATAAAATTAATACCCTACAGATATTAGATATGCCTTTAAATAACAAATCTAAAAAAATCAATCAATAAATACTGTCGAAAACAAATAAAGAAAAATTAAAAAGAACTTCGACAAATTTGCGGCTTTACGTATAAAATTAAAATAATGAGAAGTCGAAATACGCTCTTTGTTTCAGTACATACAAGCTATATATATTTGCACCTAACACTCTTCATGTCATAGTTCCAGCAAATGTATAGATCGAAAAATGCCTTTCGCTAAACTTATACTTTGTCCATATTTCTCAGGGCGTGAATAACGGTGTATATTATCTCCGTTACACTGCAATGAAAAATCGATGAGCGACCGTCGTTTATAAATACTCATAGAGAAAGCAAGATACTGAGATATAAAGCCGAATCTATGTATCTACATAGTTTACACAAACGGGAAAAATCACGCTGCTGTTTTACAGATGTGACTATAAGTATTTTTAGGAGTATGATCATAGGTCGTAAATAAAGTACGATAAGAAAAATATAGACCAGCACATGAAAACAGTTCACCAACGAGGATGTTGAGATTCTCCAATGAAATAAGACAAATTCTTTTCTTATTCTAATGATGCAATGATGATAAGTATATCAAAATAATTTGAGTAAACAATTTTTTGTGTTTTTATACATGAATAGTATTTTCCTATCAATTGCACTGTTTATCACGTTAGTGTCTTACAGGAATAAATATTTAAATAGATTTCTAAATATTTGTTGTAAACCCGCATTAATATCTTAGTTATTAAATACAAAAAAACCTTTCAAATTTTATCGTGAATACCATTTTAACTAGATTTAACGGTTAAATAAATTGTTAATATATTATTATATTGCATTTGATTCGTAATCACCAATATATAATTGTCTATTCTTTAAAGTTTTCGTTTGTTGTACGAATTGATCGGATTCTCGTCTACAAAATAGCCTGTTTAGTTTTTCACTCCATAAGCCATTACAGATAAAATCACAGAATTTTACAAGCACACCGTCATGAGATGCAAGAAAATAAGAGTAAATGAGTTTTTACGTGCGAATTGATAATCACACGAGAGAGTCAGATTAGCCATTGAAAGATGAATGAATATCTCACTTATTATTAACGATTTGACATTACCAACGGAAAACTTTTTAACGTCGCTTTATGAACTAGAGTCGAACTTTTATTAGGCTTCGCACAAGATTAGCGATTCCGATTCGCAATTCGGTGCATGGATTATATATTTAATAAACTCAAATAAAAAGATACCGATGTTGACTAACCAATTCATTCAATAAAATAATATAAATGGTCGATATGCCTAAAAAAACATTTGAAATTAAATAACACAAGCAGTTCAATAAAAAAATTAGTTTAAATGATTAATATTTATTTTACTTTAATTATGTACAGAGGTAAATAATTTAGTGTGAACAAACCAATAGTTTTTGTTGTATCATTATTATCAATCTTGATAAAACTTCGTTTCTACTAATGGGTTTGATGTAAGCTTTAATTTTAGATCGAATTTTTTTAGTTAAATCTTTATTTCAATCTTTACAAATATCTTCTAGTATTACGTTTAAATAATGTTATACTTAATTTTTCGAGCTTAGTAATTTTCTTTTTTTGTACATAATCAAAAAATGTATAATGATTGTACTTTCGATTGTATGAAGTTTAAAATAAATTTGTAAATTTAAAATTAAAAAAAAGTAAACTCGTTAAATCTACTTGAAATATTTGCCACTTAATTTTTGTAAGTCGTTTACGAGTAAATAAAAATAAAGAAAGGCCTACCTCCAAATAAAGGAGTATCTTATCGCGAAATTACACCTGAAAATGGGTGGTATTTTGTACCGAGCACCTTGCATTAAATGCACCGTAACTCTACATCTTCATAGCCCCCACACCTATTGTTACACATCAAGAAATTACGTGGATGAGATTCAAGCTTTATAAGGTTGCTGTAGTAACCAACCATTGCTTGGTATAGCGGCACAGGGGAAACGATTATATAGTGAACTGACATGAAAAGGCGAATGAATGGCCAGTCATAGGCATAAGACGACTGCCCTCCGTTTTCTTTTCTTCCGCTAGTAACTATACCGTATAAGTCGGTGGGGGGGATCTCCATAATAAGAATGAACATCGTATATTGCATCATTTCTTCCCCTTCGAAGAAAGGTACAAAACGAAGCTTGTTTTTATCCTTACCCAAGGTTTAGAACTCCGATTATTTTAAACTAATATTTTCTTCATCTCTTGACACTTATCTCTAACTAATACACAGTTTGATTACTAATTTATTTAATCTAATGGTTAAAACTTTTATTTTTTACTTTTTTCAAATTCTAAAATTATTTTTCTCTATAATCTTTTTAGAAAATTCTCTATCTTATAAAATATATAAGGCGCAATAAAAATTCTTATGGTCATTTATTGACAATCGTTCAATTTATATTTAATTAAAATATGAAGGTGTGACTTAATTAAAAAAATAATTGTACTATTTTTATATACCGCCCACGGAAACATACATTATCACAATAATAAAAAGAGTCTCAAGAAATAAGAACTTGAATATTTTGAATACTTGAATCCTGAATTTTTTATAAATTAGAAATGTCATTGACGTGTCTCGCATGTAATTGACTTATAATTCTTAAAGCGAGTTAGTATTAATGGTAAAATTAGGTAAATTGCTAATTCTAATCCACGATTTATCGTCTGTACATTTACAGCAGATCAAAAAAATGTAAATGCCAATCCCCTGAGGTTATGAGTATGGATCCTCATTAGGTAAATAAAAAGTCCATATGAATCTCGTGAGAGGCGTTGGACGCTTGTCACGCATACCTCAACCTCTTACCAGTTACATGTTTGTTGGCGGCTACATACCCTGACTGGAAATCATGGCCGAGAAAGTATGGACCCAAGAAAGTCCTGGAGGGAATGGTGCCCCTTGGACTTGCACAGGGAATTTTCGCTTGAGTTTTAGCGGTGCACCTCGTAAGTGGCACTGCATTCACTTGCATTTATTTTAAAAAGCAGCTGCATGACGTTCATCAAAAATATATACTTCTAAGTTTAAATCATACTTGAATAGGTTTTGTAAATGCATTATCTATTTATATGATGGATAGAAGGGATTTTTATGAAAATCACAAATTTTTGTAATAGCTTCATTGATAACTCTTTAATTTTACTTTAATAAATTTCATTACTCATTTACTAAAGATAAATGCTCGAGTTTGTTAGATGGATACTTATATTCGAAGCTATTAAAAAAGTATGTTTAAATTATGTAGTTGATAAAAAATTAATAAAGGAAATTATAAATGTTTTTAAATTATTACCTTAATGATATCGATTTTCTAATGCAACATAATTTATTAAATTCAAGCTGTTTGTTACTTTAATAAAAAGACAAGGTAAATTATACAAAAATATTATGTGAAATTGCACGCATTATTATATGGTGGCAAAATACATTTTATTTTATCTGAAGTTCGCGTAAAAATTTCAGTTACCACTTATTATAAATCATATAAAATATTTTGTAAATGATTCTTATTCATGTTAGAAGTTGTATTAGCCTTATTAGAACTCGAACAAACTTGCATAATATATACTACAAATTTATATGATTTAATCGTATGCTCTACAAACAATGTCGTTCATTGGACATTGCAAAATCAATGTATGTATACATTATATACATTATATCAACTTTAGTATAACTTTAATAAATCGTCAAGAATTCAGAAATATCGATGTTAATTGTATTGCAAATATTTACGCGTATTCTCATAGTGAGAAAGTATGACAAGAAAAAAGTGAAGTAAATAAATAAATAAAGAAAAATTAATCAAACAATTAAATAGTAAATAAATAGACTATGCGAAGCCGAGTATTATTCAGCAACTCGAAAATACCGCATCTTCATATGAACTTTTACCTATACCTTCACAATAAAAGAGTTAGTATTATCGAGGCGAAAAATCTGAAGACCGAATTTAGTTATATAGACGTCTGTAAAAATACAAAATTGGGTTCGCCTCTTGCAACTAAATAGATTTTACCATGACTAGCCCTCTCTTCTTGAAGGCACATATCCAAAAGCGAGCGAGTACCCCCACCCCTCCCGCGGACTTCCACTCTCTTTAATCACTTCTTTGCGCCTCGCATTGTCGACGCGGCAGCTGCCGAGCGCACGACCCCCATGTATGCATACCCACATATGCACTGCACACGTATGTGCTCGGAGAAAGGGAGAACAAGTTGCAAGGGTCTTGAGCCACGTCACGCGCCACCTGGTTTTCAAGTACGCATGCATCCATTACACACCTACGTACAAAATTTTCTCTTCTTCCCCCTTTCTGCCAAATGCGTATATCGATACACGAACGAACTCAAATACAAACATTTTTCAATGCAAGCTCGTCGTCCGCACTGCACGTAATACCTGTCCGAGGGGGGCCTTCTTTTCTTTCTTGTCGTCTGCATTCGCTTCCTCCAAGTAGTTCATGAAAATGCTCAACTTGTCTATCTTGTCTACAAATTAACATCCAGGAACTCGATTTTTAGTTCTTAATGTTTTATTACCGTTAATTTAAAATTGTTCAATTTTGATTGACCTTATTATTTTTGTAAAGTTTTTATAATACAATATAAACAATGAAAAATAATATCGAAATGCAAGTTTTTTTAATTCAAATAAGTTGATATAACTTTCAATTTAATTTACTTAAAGTCATAATCTATTGCTTATTTGATTTATTGAATTTATCGAAACTTTATGAATGATAAATATTGAAAAATTACTAATCAAATGTTTAATAAAATTCTTGATAGTATAGAATGTATACTGTATTTTGCGTTTTGTAGCTTTAAAGAAAATCTTAACAGTAAACTATTGATTATAAAATTCAATTACCTACAAAATTGTCTAAAATATTCGTCTTTTTACTATGTTAAGTAATAAATTTCATACATTTTTCGCAGTAAGTTATCAAACAGCTGCAATTCAGGGTAATTTTTAAGTGGGTTACGCAACCGAAGGTGTATAGGCACGTTATATATTCGACGATTTATTATTTATAATCGAATTATCTATAAGAAAAAATATGTACAGAATAACCATATTATTTTTTTTATTCATAATCATTGTCCAACGAGAAATAAGTATATTTGGCTGTACATATACAATACAGATTCCTTGAGAGTTCGATTAGCCAAAATGTCATTACACGCGTATGTCAATATATATTTATTGTATTGGTAAATTCTTATTCTATTAGGGGAGTTACAATATCATTAATCTCTAACGAAGCAACTAGAATTTTAAATTATAAATATAGATATTCCTATTGCTTGGTGTTGACTTTTTACTGATGTATATTCTAAGCAAATATATATGTAAATTAAACTTATGAGTAAAATTCGCTAAATAATCAGTTTGCGTTTTTTAAATAAATTATTGGGTTATAAGACACGTGACTTAAAAATTATAATAATTGATCAATAAATGATAAAATGATTTAAATTTAATTCAAAAACTTATTAGATATTTTATATATAGATATCTATTTGTAAAATCTATATATCTGTTTATAAAGTTATTTTTAATTTGACTTAATTCGAGTAAATAATTGTAAAAATTATTCTCCGATAAAAGTATTTATAAGAATCTTGATTGTACTGTAATTTATTAAAACTATTTAATGGTAAACATTAAACTTTCGTCACGTATTACTTAATTATTTTTAATAACAATGGTCATATTTACAATATATACGATCTTGAAATTGTATTTGAATTTTAGTATTCAATTTTATATTATCGAAAATCAGGTTATAAAAAATTAGAAGAACAAAAAATTAAAATATTTGTATTAATATCTTGGTGCCAATACTATATTTATTACAAAGTATATTAAAATGAAATAATGTATGAATTTTTCTTAAATGCATATATATTATAACACAAAACAAAAAAGAGAAATAAAATATGATCTATTGCATTATTGCTATAAACTAAATAAAATTTATTTTAATTTCGATTGCAATAAATTTATAATACAGACTAAAGTATTTCCATTTATATTTGACCGCAATAAAACATAACACAAATATGCGTAGGTCTTTATTTATTTATTAAATAATAAATAAAAATAAATCAATCTTCAACGATAATAAAATAAAAATACTTATTTTCATTACCAATGAAAAAAATAATTGATAATCGACGCTTATAATAATACTATTACTTTGTAAAAACAAATTTAAAAAGTATGTAGTTAACGCTTATAATATTTCTGAATTGTCATTTTTAGTTATCTATTAAAATAATAACATTGCTTTATTATATTATACATGAAATTCAATTCTTAAATATATGAAATAAGAGAACAAAATTCATTGGTAAATAATCCGTCGAAATCTAATATATGTATGATAGATAGCTCAGCAATTAAATCAAAATGGGATAAATCACGGCAAAAACGATTGGTTACTCCTTTAAACATTCAAAACTTAGACCATAGCTCAGATAAATAAAATCATTTTTACTTAAAAATAGCTAATTTTTATCCAATATAGCAGGAGCAGACTGAAATGAATAAAGGAAATGCACCGTACACGTATCTTCAAATAAAAATCAAGTCATTCACAGCTGCAAGTGAATGATGATATGCAAGTACACCATACCTATGTTCATCCTCCTCTCCATCGATAAATCATTATCTATCCTTTGAGTTATTACTTTTCTATGAAAATTTACGGCGTGGGGGAGCGTTGCAATGTCGATCATCACGGCGTCAAGTTTCGTGCAATTCCCCAACACTGGGATGCCTGCATTTTTTGCGAACTACTGAATCGCTCCTATATATAATTCGCAAAAGACGTGAACTAATAAACCGTAAGTGCTTTGTAAATTCAAAATAAGAATCAAAATTATTGGATCTTCCTGAGAGCAGTTAGGTATAGATTTCATACATTTATTTCATAAATTTCATAATTTAACTATGAGATTTTTAAATAAATAGCCAAAGCACGTTTTGTCTCGCAGAAAAAAATGTTTTGCCTTTAAAACAACTGCTGACAATTACACTACAATGCTTCTTTTACTACTTTTTTATCTGAATTATGAAATCCTAGGTATCTGATTTTGTCATGCATTAACATTATAAATTTTGCACTTTGGTAGCATGCAATTTTTATTATTTTTTTGTTTATGAGATTATTTATAATATTGTAGTGAATTGTAAACATGTAAGTTCTAAATAATTTAATAAATAAGTTCTAAATAATTCTGTTTATAAGATAGTTTGATAATTTCATTTAACATCGCGATTATTTTTAGGTTCATCCTAATAACCTTAGTATAAGACAATCACAGACCGTATATCAAGACATATAAATGTAATTGTGCATTTTATCATTTTCAAATTGTAAAATTGTTAAAAGCTTAATTCAGTATTTGATTAATTTAATTCAGTAATTAGATTTTTTTTAAATATATTGAAATCATGGTTTATAATTTTTAAAAAAGTAATTTTTATCAATTTTTTTATTTTTTAAAATTATTTTATATTTATTTATTTCTTAACTGATTTTATAATATACAATTAAAAATATATATCTAAACATATGATTTTAACATATTCTGTCAATAAAATTAAAATTAATACCAAATAATATTAAAATATTGTATGTATAAGGCTCAATAAATTTACTCGATAAAATTTACTGAACATTTAGAAAATGAGTTATTTGGATTTTCTAATTTGCAATAATTATTCAAAATTAATTATAAATATGAATATATATATATATATATATATATATATATATATATATATATATA
>JAPYYT010000654.1:0-41878 GCA_030522565.1 Ceratosolen corneri | reverse complement strand
TATATATATATATATATGTGTGTGTGTGAGAATGTAGTTTTTCTAAGGTATTGTAGAAATAACTCTTTATATTTTCCAAATTAAATATTTAAAACAAATAGGCAGATAGTACACTTGCGTGAAGCTGAAATATTCGATGGTTGGAAAAATATAAAATTTTTCCGATGAGAAATTTCGTTTGTAACAATAGGGAATATCGGGTGGTCAATATACGAGAGAGAAAAAGGTCTTTTTTCTAAGTGTGCGGGTCTCGAAATTCGATAGCCATCGGCTCAACGCGAAACGTTTCGCATACGCGGGCTTATACTTGCAAATTACGAATGTGCCAACGCACCTGAAAATCGTGCGTCGGACTAAACAAAACCAATTTGTGGGACGGGTGGAAAGGCACAAAAGCACGCGCGTAAAAAGAGTGCAGAGTTGAACGCAAAGTACTGGCTGGCTTGGTAACGCAATATCTGTGCCTGGGCCCTGAATTACGTACGAGCCATATCGACTGTATCAGGACCTAGGTAGAGTAGAAAGTAGTCAAGGAGTTCTTTGCATATTCCTCAGCCCGTCGTCACCTCATTGCGCTCACTCTATCTATAAACGAGCGAAACGTCACACATCTTTGCCAAAAGGGTGAGTCTGTCTTTTAGGTGAACGAAATTTTCATTTTGGCAGAGTGGCTTGTCATTATAATGCACGACAATCTGTTTCTACGCTCGCGGGTGCTAATATTCGTTGGTATTCTAGATTCGATTATATAAATCTCACGTAAAAAGTAAAACAATATTCGGTGTAACGAAGAGGCTTACTTCTCGCGTAAAACGAACGATCCTTTACTCCCTCGGATTTAAAGGGAAGTATAGCATTTTGTTGAGGTATGTTGCGGGTCCTGATTTCAAGCTTTCCAGACAAAACTAATGTTTTATAGTCTCAACGTTTTGTGTTTTGATAATTGGGTATTCATTTGAAGACTTTAATTAAAATAACGTGTATTGTTAAAAACAACTCAACATTATTTAGTAATTTTCTGTGCGGTATCGTAGTTGCAAGTTTTGAATAAAGCAACTTTTTAGTATAATGAATGTGAATATTAGTTGGTACAACATCCGACACTCTTTCTTCTGATTAGCTCTATATTGCGTATTCATATTCAAACTGTACCGATATTTGTGAACAGATAATAATTTAACATTCATAACAATTTTCATTTAAATAACACCGATAAAACGTATAATATAAAGAGAAATTAAAAAAATTTCCATTCACATTGTCATAATCGAATTATTCGCATTGGATATTAATATGGACGAATATATATTCGTGCTATTATAAATTAATAGCATATGATTAACATCTTATATAATCTTATAATAGAGACAGTCAAAAATGTCAACTGCTTTTATTTCATTACTTTGGTTATTAGTATTAGTATTATGTTTCATTATCAATCGAAAAATTTGAAAATCTATGAATCGATAAATGACACTACGTTGAAAATTTTATCAGAAACATAAGTATGCACATCAGCTGTCGAGAGTGATTATAACATGAAACAATCTGACTAAATGACAAGTGTTTATATTTAGACAACATTTTCCATAAAGCAGTGTGCGGTCGATATTTTATAATGAAATGTAAGTATTACATTTTCCAAATGAACTTTTTGTGACAATTGAATAGAATATTCAATACGTATTTTAAAAATAGACACTATACATAAAAACGTGTCATTTAAATACTTTAATAAATTTCGATAATCAATTAAAATAATGTACTTTTATTTTTGTAACGTGTGATTATGATAAATGAAATAAATCAGACTGCACAATATAGTCCATAGATTTGTTAGTAATTATAACCGATAATAATTGAATAATTACGATCTTCTTCATTTTGTTTGTTCTTATTTAAATATTTTGATACTGGCATGACTTGCATTATTTTGCAACGTGTTTACTACGACAATAATTTGCTACAACGATCAAATTATTACAGTTTGCATACAAAATTATAAATGAATGCAAAAGTACCTTTTTTCATTGCAACAATTACTATGAAAAATAACAAAGAAAAAGAAAATGCTAAAGAAAAAATTAAGATTAATACTTAAGAAAAATAATACAGAACAATACTCAATTTACGTTCCTGATATTCTACATTACAAACATATGCTTAATACAAATATCAAAAGTTCAAAATATTAACAAATAATCTTATTTTCCAAAAATTTGAAATAAAAAATTAACTTCGTTATAGATTTTCAGTTACTCTAAGAAATATATTCTACTTTTGATATTTGCTGTATCTTTTCTATATCATGTTTTCTGGAATGTTTAAATTAAAAGTTATAATAAAAATTGAGAAACATTGAAATAAAATGATATAAATATACCTCAAAATAAACTACTCTTTATTAAATGTAAAATTGCTTAGTTATAAATGATAATTTGTGCATCATTTGTTTAATCAAATATATATATTCAAAAATTATTTCCTATTTTGGCAAAATATTATTTATTATCGTCACATCAAGAAAGTATTCGCTTATTAAATTTATTTGTTATACATTAAATATACTATGCGGAGATAATAATGACGAATACAAATTTATTACTAATATCAGTAATTCTGATAATTAACTTTTTTCATTTTGTATATTATTTAAACTTATAATCATAATATTATCTAATAATTCTAAATAAATTAATATCTTACGTCTAATAAATTTAAATTTAAATTTATTTTTTGTAATTCTATTTTCGATACAGTTCTTCCTTAAAAATATAGATTTATCGTTATTATCTACAAAGTATGCACCTTTATTATTATGTTTGGTATTAGCAAGACCTTGTTTCATAACAAATTTATTTGAATTATAAAAAAATCATATATTTATACTTAAAGATTGCTTCGCTTAATTTAGCGGGTATGTATGGGTTAGATAATTTGCGCTTCTCTCGTCTTAACTTTCACGAATGATGCAAATCTTATTGGTAATGGATAAATCCAGTAGAACAAGCGAAACCGTGAAACCCTCAAGCGACCAAAGACTTTTTTTTACACTTCTTATACTTGTCATCGACAATCTGGCTTCGGTCTAATCCTATTCATAAATCTATCTCTCCTCTTTTTTTGAAATGTATCAACAATTTATTCGTTCTCTCTCGTGTTCTCATCCTTATGTAAACTAAATAAGTAATTAAATAAGTAAAGAAATTTACGGTACTCTCGTGTGTGTTGAATTTTTTTTGGAAACAGTTTTTTGTTCTTTATGTGGTTTGATTGTATATCGTGATATTAGTACTCTGCAAGGAAATCAATTTTTGCGAAGATAGTAGACTATATTTTTCTAAACGAAATTTCCGAATGAATTTATTTAATGGAATATCAATGAATAAGTAATAGATTAAAGCATAAACAGTTATTAATGCTAAAGGAATAAAATTTTTCGCATGAATTGCATAAAGATTATGTATTAAAATAATGTTATATATTTAAAACCGGTTTGTTTCAAACCTTATTAAATAGCTGATTCGTATCTAATTACTAATTACTTTATTAAATAACATATTTTTCCTAAATAGCTTTTATTTCTTAAATCTTAAAGATTAATCAACTAATATTTAATATATTATAGTATTTGTGGTACATATTGAATTCCACAATAATTATGATAATAAAGTAGATGACTATTATTCTTCTGGATATGTATATAAATGTATTTTTACACCTAATCTATTTTAGAATTGATAGAAAATTATAATAATTTTTAGAATGTTTTATGTTTATATAAAAATATTGTTTAAGGATTGCAATAAATAAAAGGCATTCCTAAATATTATAATTAAAGGTTTTATAATATAATAATTAAATAATACAATAAATAAATCTTTGTTTTTTTTATATAAAAAGAGTCACTTTGATTGCAATTTACTCAACTAAGTAATAATTATTTATTTTTATTTAATTTTTTATTTACCTCTTTTAAAATTAAAAATAATTGAACTTTATTGACTATTATTGCCTTAATTATTATGGAGTGAAAAAAGCATAATATATTCACAATATGTGTATGTATTGTACAATATATAATATAATATATAGTAAAATATATAATGAGATGTTTATATGATTTCTATTATATGGTTATAAGTTTCTACAGTATTTGTTTGATTTCTATTATAAATATTTAACGAATATATTACCGGATACTTAAATGATTTATTTTTATTATTAAAAAGTTGTAGTAATGAGGCGTGTCTAAATATTAATCCGAATCAGATTTTATTATAATAAAGAAATTTTTGATATTTTATTACCATACAATTTATTTATTTTTTATCGGCATATATGGGGCATTGAAAATCCCAATTATCAAAGCGTTGCATTTCAAGGGATGTCAGTCGATAGGAAAATTGAGTGACGATTAAATTTTGCAGTAGTAATTGGTCGTCGAATATTTTTGTGTAGATGTTTTGACTATTTTATCTTGATTCATATTACTGTATTTCACATTTAAATAACTTACAAGTATTTTAGCTACGTAGTTAGTTATATATATATATAAAAGAAAAAAAAACATTTTGTACTGCCAATAGAATATGTTAAATGTAGTATACGCATTGTATAGCTCAACATTCCACTAAATAAATGGAAAATTAAATATTACATCGAACTTACGTACAAATGGGTTCCTAATTAAAAAAAAAAAAAAAAAAAAATCCTTGTTGAAACTCACCTGCAACATAAAAATAAACCTCAAATGAGTTATAAATATGTGAAATCAATATTAAATAATATTGATAACGTATAAAATATATTTTATAATAAATCAAGAATCGCTTACAGTAATAAAGTGGTTAAAATTATGAATAGTTATATCAAATAAGGTTAAAATTTCCAGTCGAAAAACTTTCAATGTGAATTGTGATCTTTCCTTACTTCTCAAATTCTACTTTTACATTCTTCTTTCATATTATTCCATTGTTAACTTTTTAGCAAATTCATCTGTCGAGGCATATAGGAGGGAAGCGACAGAGGTGAGACAAATAAGAGAACGAATCGAAGGAAACCCTGTATGCTCACAAATCGATCAACGCCGGTTCAGGTGTGATAATGATGCTCGATAGCGCGTACTCGTCATCGATCGACAACAACGACGCCAAGACAGTTATTGTGTCGCGCATTTTGTATTTTCAAATGCACTAGCCCATGAAATTCGCTAATACACTCACTTGCTCGTTCGTGTTTCGCTTTTCTGTTACTGCATGTAATCCTCGCAGCCGAAGGAACCGGCGAAACCTTCGAAATTGCACTCCCGACTTCTTAGAGCGTAAATTGAGCCAGGGAGTGTAGAAGAACGAAAAATACGTGTCTGCTCGCGCGAACGCGTGTGCGTATAGACGTGTGCCGAGACAGAAATACGTATGGACTCGTTAAAGTAGATTGAAAGGATTATTTAGTCGTGATGACGGGGACAAGAGATGGTCTAAAAAGGAAATGGAAGTTGGATTTTTGAGAATCATATTAGTTGATATTGTTTATTGAAATTAAATGAATAAAAATCTTGAACATTCGAGAGAGAAAAAGAAAAACAAAATGAATAGAGTAAATAAATAATATGTAATATTAAATGTCGTTACGCGCTAATCGACGCTATCAATTTTCCAATGGACATGTTTTCCGTTCGTCATACGTGGACTGATAATTAATTCATTTTTACAGACAGTAATTTCGCTCGTGCAGGCAACGATAGTTACTATAGACGATAAAGTTTCCGCTTCGTATTGGCGCGATATTGACATTTTCGCTTACTTATTAATCGAACGACAATTGAAAGCCGAATTATGCAAAAGGCTATAGGAGATTTGGCAGATAATTGTGTCGAAAAATCTTACTTGTAGCGGATACTTGGGGTATCGGGTATATAGCGGATGCTTGGATAGTGGGGACGAAACCAGTTGTAAAATTCAACGCGCGCGAAATCTCCTCGGAAAGAATGCAGCAGACAGAAAAGACGGCGTCCAAGAATGGAAGCGAGACAAAAGGTGCATGGAAATACGCCCGGTAAAAAGAACGGCGAAAAGAAAAATCCTAACTTAAAAATGTTTGGTTCGGTTTTCGTAGAGGTACGCAAAAAGGGGCGAGGGAGGAGGAACGGGTGAAATGAAGGGAAGGAGGGCACCGTTGGTGGAGTACGCTATTGAAGACCGAGAGGCGATAGAGCCCCTTCCTTTAATAACGGCAATAACCCGTAAAGCATTTTAAAAGGCCAGAGCAACAAAAGCGCGTCGGTTGATTGCGCGGCAGCGGACATTTGTCACAGATGAATAGGTGGATGGATGGACAAGCGCGCAATCGCATTCTCGTTGCTCTTGAAAAGCGCGTGGATAATATACAACGAGGAACGTTAGAGAAAGAGCGATAGCCGATATTATAAACTCCCACCTACTCTCGACCAATCAAATTTTATGCTTCAAATTCATCTCTCAATATTGCCCATTTTCTCTCTTTCTCTCACTCTCATTGACTTCCACCATGACCCATCGTAATAACTCGGTTGTATCGCCGTCGTCCTCAAAGTTGATCCAAGTTGCATTCTACGGTATTTCAACCGATACTTTTATTTCTCCGATGCGCTTTGCCTCTTTCCTTGCAGAGGAATTCATTTATAAATAATTAACTTTTTTGTTATGCTTTTGTTTTTATTTTTTTAATGAAATAACTTTCGGATAAGAGAACGCCAATGAGCCTTATCATTTAGAACGAGGATTATGCCATTATTAATTACTCTGGTTATCGTATCTGCCAATCAAGATAGAGCTTTAGCAATAAGCTTTGCTCTGTGTATGTGAGAGAAATGGACTATCACGCTAACACTTATCTATCTTCTCATAATTACTGATTATACTAATTTTCATTATTTTTTCAGTTCTGATTCTGAGTCATAATTTCACATGCTACAGTTATATCATTTGTATGCCATATAATGATGAAATTTATGTTGGGCTAATTTAATTTGCAACGGAATAATAAACGAATCATTGAAAAACTAAACAATTCTTGGGTATTGAATCTTGTAATGATCCTTTTATTTTAATGTAATAATACACAAATTTCTGATTCAGGGATAGTAGTTGCGTAGTTTTAAACATATTAGCAATATTTCCACGTGCAATGGATTATTAGATTATTTTAAATGCGAAATAAATACTCATTAACATTAAAATTTTTAAGGGCTCTAACTTCTATTTAGTCAAATACATTATTGCGATGCTACTAAAAATTTTAATTTAAATTAAGATTTTCGTTTTTTAAATACGTTTTCCGTATGATATTTTACTAAAATATATTAAAATTTCTTGTCAATTATTATTAATATATTATATACATTTTTTCTTGTAGTTTGTGTTTTAATATTTTAAAAATTTCTTATTTAAAATATGCTTAACTCTTAACTTTAAATTTTAACAAAGTATTGTATACAATAGTCACGCATGGTTATATATAGATTCAGACAGTTGAAATTGCATAAAAATATTTATTAAAATTATTACTAAATTTATTGTAGGTGAAAAATTTGTGAGTATAAAAAGTTTTTGCTTTACTTCACAGAATAAATACTAGACAGAAGTACACTAAAATCTAAAAACAAAATATCTACATATTTTTCCGAATTAAATGACAGTGATAAATAATATATTTCTTACTGTTAAATTTTATTTATATTTAACTATTTTTTTATTAATGTTTATTTAATTAATATATAACTAATTTATATATTAATTTATATTTAATTATTTATATAGATTAATTGTATTATTACATTCTAGATATATTGAAAATTAACAGTTATGAATTATAAATGAGAAATTGAATCAATCGATTGGATAATCAATTTTTTTTTACAGATTTAACTGTGTAATGTTCAAATTTTACAATAAAACTTCACATAAATGTATCCATATTATTTATCTTCATAATACGAGAAAAGTTTATTTAGAACTAATAATAGATATCTGTATATGATATGTATATATATAAATTAATGTTTCTATAGAAGAGATAATTTGACTGTTCTAAAATTGAAGGATTTCAATTGCAAGCTGAATATTCATTTTCAAAAACAAAACTATATTATTAAAAGGACCATTAATTAAAATTGAATGAAAATGTAAGAAAGACAATTGATAAGGTCAATAAGGAAATATCAGTTATAATAAGGCACTTTTATACTTGGCCAATATTATAATAAAACGCACAAGCATCAACAGTTTAACCGCACATTAGCTAAAAATATATGCTTCTGTAAACTAATTTTGTGTTCGTTTATTCTCTCTTCTCCTTCTTTCCACCTCTTGGCCACTAACTCCCCATTCGCTCACGCACTCACTCGCTGTCTCTTTCTCTCTCTCTCTCTCTCTCTCTCTCTCTCTCACTCTCTCTCTCTCTCTCTCTCTCTCACTCACTCTCTATCTCTCCCTCTCTCTCTCTCTTACTATGAAAAAATATCCACATTACTAATTGTTTCCGCTTAAAGTCGGTTCTTTTTTTCCTCGGTCTTAGTACAGCTGACACAATCCATCTATTCGAACGTTGCTTTATCTGTAAGAAGAATGTGTAACTGCGGACATTTAGCAATTCACTCGCCAACCAAGCACATTGACCGAGTACGCGCTCTTTCACATTGTTTTACCTGGGCGACAGAATGAAAAATAGAGAGATTTTGAAAATACGAAACATTATCTCACTGATAGAGAAAGAGAGAAAATTCATGGTAAGTATCTCCGAAATACGAATTTCGGAGGTTTAAAGGTAAAGGGGACTCCACTCCCCGTCCCCGACGCCGCCCAATAAAAACACAACAAGCTCGTCCCCGGTCGTTGCTCAAGCGGCGCTGAATCGAGATCGCCGGATAGTGGGCATTATTACGCTTGGCTTGCGCTAGTCGTGGTCAATGCGCAAGACCTAACCTAAAATCGGCAAACGAACGGCAGCAGCGTCAGCGTATCGCGCAACGAGCAATTTAGTAGGCCGGCCGTGCTCTGCATCTAAAAAGGTCCATTAAATATTAGCATTCGGCTGAGAAATGGGCTACGGACAGGCTTTTGTACGCGTGTCTGTCTGGTCCAATGCGTAATGGTCGTCGAGACGCGCCTGAGCTCGGCCGTTTATTTGCGATGTGCCGTATTTGCACCGGATGCATAACGCTACCACAGCTTCCGTTTGTGCGGTGAAGGCGCGAGCATTCGATTTCGGTTAACGAAATAATTTGCCTAATAACAAGCAAAAGCTCCACGGGCATTTATTAAGGCCTTTCGTCCATTCCGGCGCTATTATTACGAGGTGCGCGTTATTCCATAGTTGAGACAGAGAGCAATTTCAATGCTATGTAGAAATAAAAAGTAACTGATATAGCGCTGCGTACTTATAGTGAATTGTCTTACAGGTCTGTCTTTCGGAAGTTTCATTTTTGACGTGCTCCATGTGAACATTGCAAACAAGTAGAGTAGGTGCTTAAAGAGCAACGGTTTCAAAAGATTATCCATCTTTATTGATTTTCTTAGTGATAAATTGCTTTTTAGGAAAAAAAAGTCTAATAACAGCTGATAAGTATGAGTCGCCTATTATTCCAATGATACATTGTAAATAAATGATAATTTAGGCGCAAAAGCATTTATTTAAGTAAGTATATAAAGTATTTAAGGCACTATTGCGTTTCAGGTTAAGAATAATTAATAAAAGTATTAACAAAAACATGAAGCTTATCATTGCTGCTCAACCATGTGCGATTAACAGGACAAGCCAAGACATATATAGTGCAAGAAAACTGAATTTTTACCTGACGTGGGATAACATTTCACCTTAAATCTTGCGAAATACAGCCTTGGAGATCATACCAAATAACGCGGAAATTTTTACGATATATTCAAAGAAGCGTTTATAGTAGGAAATCTTTCATCTTTATCGTTCATCCAAATCCTCTTGTGCAGCTATAAAAAAAGGAAGTCTACACGGTGTTTTTACCGATGATCGGTAACTAATTATTATATGAACAACTACAATAACCTTTTATCGATTTTTAAACAGCTTGGAAATTAGCATATATTCGATTATACAGCATACATTCAATTATACACGAATAATTGAAATTATTCATATCTAATAAAGTATAAGAATCGCACTCGATAAAATATCGCTAACCTAGAACTAATTAAAGACAGCAGATAAATATACTAGTTACATAAATAAACTGCATCACGAAAGGCGTTTTTTATCTTGGATATTGTACATGTTGACGACAAGTTTACTCATGCACTTACGGCTACACCACCAAGTGATGAAAAGAAAAAGTCTATTTCGCAAATACGAGAACAAGCGCCTACAATAATAATATACGCGTAAGTGCTAAAATTTCACGTACATTCTTTTCGTGATAAATTTCGATGGATTGACAAATTTTTCTGGTAATTTCACTATTATAAGGTATTTTCATTTAACAATTAACTGAATTCTTTTTTATATAACAATTTTTTTATCAGACATAATAATCTTTCATTCTCAATAAAGTATGATAATTACAAATTAAGGAAACAACTATCCATACTTTTTAATGTACTAAACTTATTCTATAATGAAAATGCTACTATTTACTTATTTATTAACTTATTTATAACATATGTTTTCTTATTTGAATAAAACTGACGAGTATAGGATTAAAATAAATGTATATATTATTAATTTACAATTAAAAAAATGTCAGTTATCAATAAGGTTTCTCAAAATTATTAAACCGAATTAATATACTTACTCAATATGTTTTCAAATATTTTGTTTCAAATCATTACTATCATTTGTATATGTAACTTTTAATATTTAATATATTATAATTTTTAAAATATTTAATGCTCTATGACTGCGCATACTTAGTAATAAATGCCTCTTTCATAATGCGGATTTATAATCCGTCATTAGCATTTACTAAATGCCGAATGGCTATGTTCTGTGAGCTTTCGAAAGCTTCTTAACTTTTCATTTAATTGATTATTAGATCTTTATTTTTTATCCTTTTGTGTTTCATTTATCGTATTTGTATTAATATATACATGTGAATAGAATGTGTGGTGAAATTATATCTGAATATTCAAAGTAATCATAAGTCTAATATAAAAATAGATCTACTTTTAATTATACTTTTTTGATTGGTTAGTTGAACAAATAATAATAAATAATAAATTATTGAATCGTACAACATTATATATAAATATATAAAGAGGAGTAATAATAATTATTTTCTAGAGTTAAATATATATGTATATATATATATATATATCGATGATATTTAAAAGACTTTTAATATTATCCATACCTTTATATTACACAAATCCTTTTTCTGACTATCAGATTCATAAATGACTTCAATATTCAAAAAAATTTATTTTCAATTTGTTTTTTATTAAAAAAAAGGAAATTAATACGGGGCTCTGACTTGTCATAAGCATCGACCGTTTGTAATTAAATAATAATTTCTCATACACCAACTAACATAACAATATTATTATAATTTATTAATAAAAGTTATTTCATAATTTTCATTTGCCTTATTAGTTTTTTATCATAAAAATGAACAATGTATCATGAATATTCCGTTTATTTTTAAAGAATTCTACGTCCATTTTAAGAGTTAATTAAAATACCTTGTCAATTAGGAAATCAGATAAAAATATCTAACTATGATATGAAAGTCGAAATTTTATCTTGTATATTAGAAAAAATTATATCGATTTAACTAGCATGATCTACAGTTTGTGTCAAAATTTTAACTCTTCATACTCAAAAGGCAAGTAGTTTTATTTCACTGGATTCACTCCTAAATAAAGTACAACGTGATCTAATTCTATACATTATATAGATATTTCCAATATCAATTTAAGACTCAAAGAAGATGCGAAAAAGGTATAAAAAGAGCTCCAACTATATCTACGATCAGGTAAAAAAAATCGTGAGGGGTCGTTAAAAAAACATGACTGTATTGTCCTTTAAAAAGGCATTAGGGAAAACCCATGAGCCAATGTCTCCATTTCAAAAGCTACCTGTCATTCTTACAGCCTCGTGCCTCTTCCGCAGCTGAAAATCAAATCCGGTAAACCCAAACGTGCGTGGGTGACTTACTCCTTAAATATACCGCCACCCACAGCTCCGCTGACTACTCCCGAAGTAAAAAAGTGATGCTGCATCTACGCCTCGTGTGACACTTCGATTGTAAAAAAAAAGAAACGAAAGAGAAAGCAAGTTCAGGGATATAAAAAGAAAAGAAAGGAAAGAAAACACTAGCCTTCCTTGTGCCCTGGGTAATCGGATCGTTTTCGAATACACGCCGAGAAAAGGATCAGCGAAGAAGGGTTGTCCTCATCTGTGCGCATCGCACACGGATAAACAGTCGCGAGCGACGAGCATGAAAAGAAATAAAAACACAAAATAGAGAGAAAGCATACGAGAAAGGTATATATAAACGTCATTACGTCATTGCAATATAACTCGTCGGCCAGTTAACGACCTAATCTAGTAAGAAAGAGCGAGAGGGGGCGCATTTTTTCCTTTTTCCACGGTCTCTTCTCTTCAGTCGATCACATCGAAATGTGATCATTGCACTTCAGAATAGAGAGTGATTAGAGAGGGTATTGATAGGGACGGGGAAGGGAGAGAAAAAAACAGGAAAATACTACGGCGAGAAGAGAGTCGCATGGAACCATGAGGAACATTTGAAGATCAGGAGGAATTCGTTAAGCTATATCTACAACTCTGACCCACTCTGGTCCAAGTGTCTTGGACAATTTGACTCGCAAAAGTGAGGCGACCTTATCTGCTTCTGTCCTCTGTTATTATAAAATAATACTGAAAAAAATTGGCAGATAAAATTTATTTGCTACACACTTGTACAGATGAATTAATTTCTTAAGTACTAAAAATGCATCATCAATTCGTTGTGAAAGAATTGGCGTGTCACGCTAAAAGGTATATCCTGATATTTTTGAAAAAGAATCTTTAAATGATGCGTAACTCACTTTTGAGAGTGTTTGTAAATGATAATAAGCTTTATTAACATACCAATAACTTTAATTTTATAATTTTTTTTATTATTTTTTCTAGAGATTTAATAATGACCTATAAAATATAATAATACTCTTGAATCAAAATACAGTAAATCAAATGTAAACTAATTTAAAAATTTTAAATATAAAATTTTATTTAAAGAGACATGTTTTTGAAGATACAATTAATAAGTGAATATAAAACTACATTAGATGTAGTTCATTTGATATTAAGCTAAATACAGAATCGATTACACTATTTTTCTTTTCAATGTTTATTATGTGGCAATACCTTTATTATTTTATCTAATCTAATAAACGTCATTATAAGATATAAGATATTAGTGTATAGTGGAAGTAAATAGAATAGTTCGATTAAATGGATATCAAACTATAGGTACAAAGATATATTTTTTGAGGTTATAAATTTTGTCATTCGAAACATTTCAGTAAAAATTTAAATATTTTACGAGTTATTGCAGTGCTTTTTATTGTACAATCAACATTTTATTTTGTGAATATAAGTATATTGAAATTTCTAAGGAAGGATTTTTAATAATACTCAAATTCAGTTAAACTTTCTGCTATATGTTATAATACATATTTATAATAACGGCGATTTTCACAGTAGGTAAAGTTCATGAGATTATTAATTATTTCTTTTTAATTAACAATAATAATCTTATTTCAATTAATAAAAATAACTAATTAAATAGTTAATTGGGTAACAAATACAAACTTCGTCCATTTGTTAATAACACGAATGAAGTAAAATAAACATTTTAAAGTATTCTTTAATGCACTTTTACACTGATGATATATATTTTTATAATTGGAAAAAAGATTAAAGAAAAATAAATAAACGATAGCATGAGGTAACCTGTTGTTTCATACTGTACCTTCATACTGTTATAGTAATTTATTCTTTTAATTATAGTCACATAATTCAAGTCATTTAGAATAGAATTCAATTGCAAAAGTGATAGAAATATAATGCATTTTTGAAGACTTTTTTAGAAGTCATTATCATTGTTATATGGAATGACTCTTGATTTATAATTTTAAAAGTTATAATTTTAAATTATATGACAAATTTCACTTGGGAGTATTTAGTGTATAAAAATTCATTATCTAAAGAAATTCTTAATAATTGAAAAATTCACTCCATAGGTGGACAAACCTCCTACAAACGTTTGCTTATAAACGAAGTAATTTAGTATCACTTTATTATAACTGCGTGTGAAATAACGTACCGAGATCATGAGTAGTGCGCTGGAGGAGGGAGAGAATCAGTGAAAACAAGTTATATATATATATATATATATATATATATATATATATCGGGGGGGGGGATCAAGAGAGTAAAGTTAACTGGACGACCCTTTAAATCTCTGAAGCACAGATGAGGAGAGAAATAGGAGACCCGACGACGCGTCGCAAGACTTTGACCGAGTTTTCCGAATCTCCCTGGTTTTGCGATGTACAAAATATACGTGCGCGCGAGAGAGAAACAAGTGCCGCACCACCGGACGACCTCGCCAGCGCATAAAACCCCCTATATATCTTCCTTCTTCTCGGTTTCTTGCATTCTAGCTTTGTTCTACCTGGCATCGAAACTTCGTCTTCAGGCATAAAGGCGTGTATATATGACTTCACTGAACTACTGAACGGTTTTTCTTGGAAATTTATAGATGACGATGCGCGGTGAAGAGTGAAAGGATTATTGCGCGCCACTCTGGAATTCGTTACTTATCCATCATTCATCATCATCATCATACATATTTTAGTAGTTTACAGAGCTTATGCACTTCCATTCATCTTTTTTTTTTGTATTTACGTATTTTCTTGATTCGCAACAAATCAGCATGCGATACTATTATGACGCATCGTCCATATCGAACATTACATTGGTATTAATCATCTTCTGATAGTTACACATTGTTTCGACCAATTTAAAAAAGTGGTCTTGATGATTTTGCAATAATGAAATTGCAATTTGTAACTATTAGCATATGGATTCTTTTAATTAAAAATGGCAATTTATTTAATAATATTTACGCTCACTATATATATTTATACATGATATGTATTTTTTCGTACAATGAAGAAATACAATCTCATATTCATTATAATAAAACTTTTATTTCAATCATTTATAGACTGGAATTCGTTACTAACAAATTAAATTTCTACGAAAATTCGATTCTAAAAAATTTTAGAATTCACACAATTTTTTTGTAGCACTGATTAATTTATACAAGTATTTTTATTGTTTTATTAACACATTCTTTAAATGATCAAATTGAAGAATACTTATAAAATAAAACGTGTACATTGGGAAAAATCGTAGAATAAAACTCATTCGAATATTTATATTACATAAGATAACTTTAACATGTGTAAAAGTTTTATATTGTTCATTGGTAGGCAATACAATAAAAATAAATCAAATACATTTTTAATTGAATCTTTACATGTCAATATTGTCACTACATACATGATACCAACCTTGATACAACTATACACAACGTTTTACTTATAAGAGGAATCAAATTTTTCTTATGTACAGTAAACATTAATCAATAGCATACGGCCATTATAAGTTTAATATTTAACTTTATCCTATGTTTCCACATATTATATTCAAATAAAATATGTAAGTGTAAAGTAGTATATGCTTGAATTTTGTAAACAAATCTGCATTTCACAAAGAACCAGCAGAAGCATCCTTAATTATCTTCTAACAAAGAGAGAAAGAATGTAGCATAATGATAATTCAGCGATAGAAAGCTTATATTTCTATGATCACGAGTCTGATTTCAGTTAATGCTATTGCAAATGTTACTCTATCAATGTAATCATTATAGTGAGATTGACCGCTTTCATACAGCTACAAAAATAGAAAAATTGTAGTTGCGCCGTATCTATAGTAATATCGTCGCGATATAAAATTTCTTTGATTCGTTAAATACTAATATAATGTGAAAATATGAATCATACATGTCTTATTTGTTTATTACATATGAAAAGTCGCTCTAAAATCGAATGTGCACTTGCAGTGCATTTTTCAGCCTTAAAATGTTAATTTATAAAATACTCTTTTGTTTAATTATGTTCGAATTATGGCTAACGATATGTGTATATACACACATCATACTACATTATGAAGTTTTTTACAGTATGTCAGTAACGTGGAATTAAATTATTTGACTAACTTTTTTAGAATGTAAATACGTTTTCAATTAGTTTAGAACGATTCTTCGAAATTTTCGGGATATACTAGATAAACGCGATATTACAAATTGCTTAACGTATAAATGCGGTGATATAAAAAATAATACTAATATAATAAGTACTGTAAGAAAATATAATACTAATATAATAATACTAAATAATAAGGATAAAATAACTCTACGTGAATTGAAAATTAGTTGATTATTATGTAAAAATTAAGTTATAAAATTATTATATATTAAAAAAAATATCATGATAAAAATGGAATAACAATTAAAATATTTAACGGTAAATAATATCTTACATTTCGCTTCATACATTAATTGTTATAATCAGGATACATACATGATCAAATATTTTATATTCCACTGAGTTTATTAACATAAAAGAGTTAAAATAATTTTAGTTTTATATTCAATTATTTTATTAAATGGTAGTTGAAAATAGTTCAATGTTGAACAATACATTAATATTTTTTAAACATATAAATAAAGTTGTGGCTTATTATAATTCAATATAACATAATTATTTATTATTTTATTATTAATTACTATCGTATATTTTTGTTAATTAAATATGATAGTAAAATAAGTTATCAAAGACAAGTATATATTCATATCAATAGTATATGATAAACACCATTTAAATTATCATTATATAATGAAACATCTCTGAGTTTATGCCATGCATGATACTTCAAAAATATTCGCCATAAAAATATTTTTCTTTAATATTAATATTATACTATATTTTGTATAATATTACGAAACAGTTATATCAATTGGTGTGTGTGAGTGTATGTATAAATTAATTATGAAATATATAAAGGTGGTATTTCTACTCAAAATTAAATATTAAATGTAAATCGAAAATCCAAATAGATTTTCAAATTTGCAATATGTACGCAATTTTAAATATTGTTAAAAATATTACATGATCGGAAGATAAAAATTTGCACTATTATGAAGTGTAAAGGAAAATAATTTTTTTTTAAATTGATTAATTTTACATTTACACTTTAATAATTACGTAGTTGAGTTTCTGTTCACATTTATATAATTAATTTATGAAATTTGAATAATATTAATTGATTCAACTTATTTTATTCAAATAAATAAATGTTGAAATTTTAGAACATTAGATGAAATTGCCATTAATTAACACAAATATTTACGTAAATATGCAAATATGGTCGGTTTAAGAATTAAAAGTTTCACTTGATAAATTTTACAAAATAACTTTTTGTTGGTTTAATTAAATAAGTATTTCGTGCAAATTAAGGTATTACATTTGAAAATTTAACCTCTCGTAAACTCATGAATATATCATTTATGACTATATCAAAGCACTAATATTTAACTTTAAAACTTGATAAAACATAATGTTGAATATATACATATGGATTTTTATACCCATTTAAAATCAAATTTCTCTTCAGTTTATCATTTAAGACGTTCTATAGTCGTTTTATGCCAAAAACTATTTCATTTTTTAATATTCTTTTGCAATTATAAGAAAACAAATATAAATATAGATGTATTTTTTATTTTAAGCTTATTGATATTATATACATTTTAAAATAAAATATTTATAAGACTGCGTGTATGTCCATATAAACAAATGTGCGTTATTAAATATTACGTCTTTTGATTGAATAGTTTACCGGAATAAAAAAATTGAGCTATTAATAATTTTTATATCATTTACTTCGAAGATACATAATTCAGAGCACATACAATTTATACGATGAACTAAAAATTAAAAAAAAGAAATATTACAAAATTGACACAGAAGAGGTCAATTTTTAGTTAAATATATAATGACATTGTTTATGACGTAAATAATGACGTTGCGATTCTAAAAAAATACAATTTGTAGATATTTTATGTAAAATTATGAATGTTTACAGCTTGTTAAGCGCTAAGAGTTAATCGAGTATTTGACATTTTTTATTTGCAATGCAAAGAGTACGCACATGCCATTTCAATTCATTAGTAGTAATTCAATCATTTTAAGAATTACTATGCAACCGCAATATGATCACACTAGACGTGGTGCTCTTTTTCAAAAAACAAGATAGAATAGAGTCATTCTACAACTACTTAACCCCGTTATTATTATTAAAAAAAACCTGTCCCGTGAAGTTCATTAATTTATGACCAATAGATTACGATTCTATATTACGTTCCATAAAGACTTTGACAAAACCAGGTGAAAATTTTTGCATATCTAATGAATGACTTAGTAGCATGCAAGTAAGAATACAGCAATAAAAGTCACAATTCCAAATTTGTATTAAAATTGTTTTTAGGCTATGTAGTAGGAAAAATCGAGCGCCATGCAAGCTCGGAACTACTAGCCTGGAATGATCATATAAGGTCTGGTCTCCTCGGTGCCATTGTGCTTGGGAATTATCTTTCCTCCCGGCGTGATACCGGGATCCCCCCAGTGGCACCGCGGTGGCGAGCATAGATCTATTACGGACTCGACCTCATCGATTTCCTGGGCGAAAACTAAAAGCGCACACATGCCCGCGCGCTCACACCATCGACAGAGTAGAGTGCGCCAGGGACGGAAGGTGGCAGTGCTACGACGAAGAGGGGAAGGGGGTTAGGGGGTAAAAGAGAGAGATTGGGAGGGCGGGGGGAGCATCGACGGCGCGACACGCCATGACGACGATTATAATTGCGCGAAGCGCTACCTCCCTCGCCCCGCCCCCGTTCGCGCTAATTCCCGTAATTACTGTTGTTACGCCGAGAACGTGTACGTGCGTATCGAGCAAAGGGAGCGCCGGGGTGGAGGAGCCAAGAGGAGGCGACGAAAAGATGCTATCGAACGATAGCGGCCGAGGCATCGCGTGCAAAGCGCTTTTCTAAATGGCTCGAAGCGCAGGCGCGAGTGAGCGAGCGAGCGATAGGCCGCAATGATAATGGGCCCCGAGCGAGTCGAGCTCGAGCGTTGGATTATGTAAAACTCTTCTTCAACCTACCTCCGATTCTTTTTTTCTTCTCTCTCTCTCTCTCTCTCTCTTCTTTTCACTACTTCCTCCCCCTCCCGACACTGTCCATTCTTTTTTCTCTTTGGCTCATTTTTTCCTTCGTCTTGCCACACTGTGTGCGCATGCGTGAGTCACCAAGAGCTCCGCGTGTACGCTTCTGCCTTCGTGAAAGCCTGTTTGCCTGCTTTCCTTCTCCTTTCACCTTTCTTCTAGCTCTACAGCCCCCAGCCGAGTAACGCGGAAAGAAACGCGGAGCAAAAATCATAACGATAAGGCTGTTGTCCTCGTAAATATTCGGTCAATCTTAGAAAATTGTATTCAAGTGCCCGTTTCCGTGCCGATTCGATGTTGTTTCGAATTGCGCATTTTATACAAATTATCTTTTAAATTTCAGCGTATACTTTTAAAATAACCCAACGTACGTACCTTACTAGCTGGAAATCTGATTTTTCCAAATGATGTCAATAAAATAGAATAAAAGAGTATACTTGATCGAAAAGCGAATGGAAATTACTTCTTTTTAACTAATATAAAGCTTAAGAAATTTTTAAATAATATATATAAGTGATGTAAATGCAGCAGATAAACATTGTTTTGATATAAATACGTAGCTATAGTCAACTGAATTACCAGTTACTTTTCATAATTTGTCGTTTTAATTTAACATTTTGAAAAAAGGTTGACAGGCTGACTAATTCTTTTTCTCCTTGTTTGCACGTTTGAAGTATAATTCTTTGTATATTTATATTTGTAGCAAACCATTATTTAATTTTGGTTTCTCCTGATTTTTCTCATCTTAATTTACCTTAAGTTATATTAGATAAAAAGGAAAAATTAAAATTCTGCTAATACAGTATATATTTTTAATCAAAAGTTTACTATGTTTCAATATTATAATAATAAAAAAATAATAAAATATCTCTCTTCGTCTCTTACGATCATTTAATCGCTTACATCGATTATGCATATAACAAGAATACGTGCATGTACAAAAGGATCCAGTATCTATTACTGCTGTTTTATCCCATCCTTACGAGTATTATTTGAATATAATAAAAATTTTGTACTTATATATTGCCTCGTTCATATGTAGTAACACCTTTATAAACATTATAAAAATTAAAAGAATAAATACTTTAAATTACTAAGCAGAACGCTCGTAGACTATCGTTAAAATCTAAAAGACGTGAAAAATTCATGTATTTGCTGTTATGAGTGTAATATGTTTTTAAGCTTATGTTAGTTAAAAACCTTATAACTTCAACTAGATCTTTAATGCGTGTAAGGCATTAGTAAGGTAAGATAAAAGTAATTAAATATAGTATATAAAAGAACTTGTAGACATGTGATAACATTTTAAAGTGATAAAATATGTTTGGTACAATTTAGATTGACATAATTCAAATTCAATGATCATTATATTAAGACATAAAGCTTCATAAATTCGTATTTTTCGGAAAAATTGATTTTAGTAAATAATATCGAAAGTGTGTTTCTTAATAATTAAAATGCACTATAGTTATATGTTTTGAAATTTCGTTAAATATGGGTGATTTTCCAAATTCCGATTAGAATAATTATGCGACTAATCGATGTAGAAATTTTATTATAAGAAATACTTACGTTAAAATTGATTTTAAATAAAATGAAGGTAAATAAATATATTCAAATAATTTCAAAGCTAAAACTTTTTAAAAATATTGAAAAAAGTCTTTTGTTTTAATACCACATAATTATAATTTAATTCTTAAAATTTATTATGTTGATTAATTACATCAGATTACAAAAATATTATTTAATAAATTTGCATTTAAAAGCTTATATTTGGTAATTAAAGAAACTAAAAACATAATTATCTTGATAAACTTTTGAACATTCACATTATATAAGTTAAAAATTTGTCAATATTGTTAATGCCAACTAGCTTACAAACTTTTCGATTTATTAATAATGTTGACTACAATGAACGGTGACCTTGTGATTACAACACCATAAATACACGACGAGAAATAACTATATTCATTGTTAGACTACATCCAATTATGTATACTTTATTCGATCGGCTGATCGTTTGTATTTTATGTTTTGATTTCATTTAAAGATTTTGCCATCGTAAATAATTCCATGTAAATAATCTAAATAAAAATGAATAATTAGGGCAAATATAATTTTATCAGATTAAATCGTTTGAAAATAATTTAATTTTTCCATACTTTTCATGCGTCAAAGAAATGAAATAATTAGTAGTATTTGAAAGTTTGTGATATATAATCACATTTAAATATATTTTTTCCTTTAAAACATATTTCGAAAATTAGTATCTACTCGTGAAAATATAATTTTTTATTTGCCAATGTTTTATACAGTATGATAGTCTTCAAAAAATATAATACAGAATCTATTATAATTATAAAATGAGCAAAGAGTAACAAGCTTAATTACATGTTTATCTGCATTGATATATGTAACCATATACTATAAGCCTTCGAATAATACACAGTTTGCTACCATGTCATATCTACGTACGAATCTATTGCATCGTTAACACGTATAATGTACAAATTACTGACTTGTGCGGTTTTCTTTAAAAATTATATTACGGCTGTGTGATACAATGGCTTACATAACAATTGCGATGGCCTTGTCTCTTAACTAGTGAAAAATGCTGCAATCATATTTTTGGAAGCTGTTTTATTTACTGAAAGGTTTACTAAACTATCAAAAATTTGAATTGTAATTATTTAATAAAATAAAATTTCAAATACAAAAAATAATAACAACAATAATAACAACCAAAACAACGACAATAATAATAGTAATAATAATAGTGATATTTGCGTATACTTAAAAGGTAACAATAAACTTATGAATTTTGATTAATTTTCATAATCTCAACAGTTCTTTTATAGTTTCTTATTTAAATTACAATTAAAATTGAATACTGAAACATATATTAATTATATAAATATAAATTCATAACCAAATTTAAAAATATGAGCTACCTAATATTAATTACAAATATAAAACTGTATATAAATGTCGTTATATCTTATAGTTATACTAATAGCTTTGCTTTTATTTTTTAGTTTAAAAAATATATATGATTAAATTAAGTCTTTAAATAATATGAATTTCAATTTTTTAATGTATAGCTGAAATTGCTGGCACCATCGGTCGAGTTTATTTCACTATGCGTTTTATATAATTATATAAATTGGTTTTAGATTTTTTATGATTATAATTAACAAAATGTTATAGTCCGTATATACTTATATGGTAAAAATTTTAATTTCATAAAAGAATAAATATATTTATGTGATTTATACATTTCATTCGAAGAAAATGAAAGTATCAGATTTATTATTGATTTATAATACATTTAAGAATTATAATGATCTATATCTTTAAACAAGTAATAGAAATATAAAATAAGACATTGAATTTTTATAAATCAACATATTCGATATATTATAGAATATTAAACATTCTCAAAAAATATTTCTGTATCCTAAATACACATATATTTAACTTATTTGTAAAGTCATATCTATAAATATTTGATTCAATATACAACAATTATCGAGTTTTGAACATGATCTTGAGTTTTATGCTTATTAGAAATTTATATAAATTGTGTGTATAAGTTTATTTGATAAATATAATAAAAATTTGCATTCAAATTCATTCAGAAATTCATTTGAATGCCAAAATACTCCATCACTATAAAATTCATTACCATCTACAGATGTACATAGATTTGCTTTTAATTTCAATTCAGAATTAAAATTAAAATTTTAAATGTTCTAAAATTTAAATTATCTAAAAGGTTTGTATGCTCGTGCTTCCAAATTCCCTTGCAATCGAATGCAGTGAAAATATTCAAGGAATCTTATTTGTTTAATTTTATTTTACCTCGATTTGGATAAATGCTCTGCATAAACGAGCGAATTTCTTCGAGTGATTCAAATTACATTTGATAGAGCGTTCTAATATAGTCATTTTATTTATTGGTTTCTTTTTTAATCTGGAAATTCAGTTTGAAGCTAAACATATTTCACATATTGTTGGTCGGTAGTCCATCCCATATAAATATCATTCGGTCACTTTGATACGTATTCCTCTACTTAATAACAAAAGATAATTTATTGTTAGGAATTATACTTTTATTAGAGATTTTTTTAGAGATAGAAATTATTAGGTATAATCAATAAATCAGTTACTTTAACAATATTATACCAAACATTAAAAATTACTTCAGTTTTCTATAAGTAAAACATCAATTGACAATATATTTGAATAAATTTAAATATGACGTTAGTTTTATATTTTTTACAGAATAAAAGAAGTTAGTTTTACAGTTTGAAATGTACCTGAATCGTAATAATGTCTTATATAATCTAGTAGTATATCAATGATGAATAAATCTGTATTAATTTTGATATTTTCAATTGCACTGTGTATAACTATAATTTATTTAACCATTATATTTCCATGATGACTTTAGAGCATAAAACGAAAGAACATTCAAATACAAATTTTTTCAATATTTTTGTTAACAAAACTACCAAAAATCTTGTACGAGAATAAATTTTAATGATCAAATTAAAATATTTAAAATGTTAACAGTTTTTTACAAAAATTATTAACAGAATTACGTACACATTCTTTTAATTAATTGTATGCTTGTTTTTTTTTGTCTATCTAATACCACAACAATTTATTAAAATTTTGGATTAAAACTCGAAATTGAACAAATTAATAACAGCAAACCGGCTAACCTACGTACATTTTTGCATCCGTTTAATAGTTAAACAATTGAATTTTACAATTTCCAGAATATTTAAATCATCTATAAATAATCTTTAAAGTCTATTCTGTATTATTTAACTTTTATGTTATGTATTGGTCACTTATAAATAGCAATTAAAAATATGACCAAAAAACGATAACAATTAATTAAGGACAATAAAAAAATTAAAGACTGACTCATACGACCACAAAATCATTTCGGCACACCTGTGGCTTTACATTTTTAAATAACAAACAATTTCTTTTAAAACAACAATGTTTCAAAAGCGTATGATATCTTTTGAAAAGATATTAAATATCAACGAAAATAAAAACTATTATATAAGCTTAAATGAAAAATACTTTAATGAAATTTGAAATGTGAATATTGCTATAGTAACATTGAAATTCAAAACCACGAAGCTGTCGCTCGATCAGAAGTTTCAAACTTAAGCTAAATTGAACTTTGCTTCAAGTCAGTGCATATACGGTAACGGTACAGTAAATAAAACCGCGGATACAACAAGTATGTTAAAACTACCTAAAGTACACCAAGTACAGGCTATTCTTTTATTTTCACACGAGTGTATTAGCATGGGAAAAAAAAGTCGCGAATTTTTCGTCAACTTTTTGCCTGAATGTAAAGAGAAGACGAAGAGCGTCGATAGTGTTCGCTCTCGCGCATGCGCATTTGCCGGTCCTCACGCGTACAATAGCGTAGCTTACACTGTATGTGTGTTCCTCCCGCTTCTTCTCCCTTTTTCCCTCGCGTCATCCACTCCACTCACAAACTCTTGCTGTCTCTCTCATTTCTGGCGACGTAACTATGCTATTCGAAATAAAGCATGACATCAGCCAGTGGCTCAACCTGCGAGTCGTTTTTTTACGTCTCGCGAAAATTTTCGAACGCTCGATGTATTCTGGCTTCAAGCTCGCGAAACATCCCAACGAACGCTGCACAGTTGGCGTTCGTGTTGAATCGCCGCGGAATTAGAGCATTGTAAAAGATTGATTGTTGTGCGCTCAGGCGCTGATTACTAATGTTTTTCCCGGCTGACGCGCGGCATTATAGTACGTTGAAAAATAGAGATCGTTTCAATTCCAAATAATTAGCGATGATGTGGAGCCAAGCTGAATTGCGATTATGTAAGCGAAAATGCTTAGAAGTTCAATTTTTATTTCTATTTCGTATAAATTGCAAATTTTACTCGAAAATTCAGTTGTTTAAACATTACAGCTTGATATATCTCTTGAACATCCTATGACAATTCGAAACTCTCGTTTACTACAAGCTAAATGAATTTCATTTATTATATTATGATAATAAGAAAATAAATTGGAATGAAATACGTAAAAACACTAAAATATGTTGAAAAATATTTTATAATTAAAAGTAAAATGTATAAAGTATAAAAAATAAAATGATTTATTGACGAAATACAACTTTTAAAACGTAAAGTATCTGGATATATACAAAATGTGTTCATATTCCTTACAATAGATTTAGAAAAAACTTCATAGCTACAATTACTTTGTATAATTTCTAATTTCAGCATTTTATTTTATACTCACATTTAATTTCGTAGATACCTTCATGATATTAAAATGATGTTTATCTAATATCCCAATAAAAGGTCTATTTGTTATTGCATCATTGCCCCCATTTTTGGAGTGTCTACAATTTTGTAATGTAGTGCAATACTCAGTACTAATATCCATTTAAATTTATACATTAGATACATTTAAAACTATAAAAAATTTTGTATACATTATACATTTGTCACTTACTTTCTGAAGATATTCGGATGAAAAATTGTTATTACTCACCTGTAATACAAAAAGAAATTCAAGTTACAAATACATTTAATAATACGCATAAAAATCAATTAAATATAAAATTATTTACTTATTTACGAAATTTATTTTCAAAAAACTCTAATACCAATTTTTAAAACGATTTTAAATTAAAGAAATGCGATATAAAAATATTAGAAATTTTTAATATACTAATTACTTGCTTAAATAAAAATAAAATAAAAAAAGTTAGTCTTAGCATACAAATAATTTTTTTTAACTTCCAACTATGAATCTCAATCGAAGGAAAATTTCTTCACGTTTTAATAAAATTAATAAAGTTTTGAGAATAAAAAATTTTATTCGTCATTGAGATATTACTGTCTTGTTAATTTAATATATAAAAAAATCAGAATATCTTTATTAAACATAAAAGAAATAAGCTTTGTAATTATTATTATTAATTATTTTACTTTTCCCATATTGAAAAAAAAGATTGATATTACATAAACAATCGTTATATTAGTCATAAGGTAGGATCAAATGTATATAAACACCTAGTCAGGCATAAATTTGTGCAGATATTTAAAGTTTATATTTTGCTGTATTCGATCATAATGTAGAATTAATTAAATAAGTTTGGTTCGGAGCAATTAAAGATATTTGTAATTGGTAATATAACAATACTACATGGGCAAAGATGTAAAATTATGTGTATTTATATTCACTTTGGTAGATTTATACCTTAAATATCTTAGTATAGAAATATAATAAAGGATTGAGATCTGTTGAATAAATATCAAATCTATTGTAATAAACACAAATAATTTTCACTTACATTTCATTTATTTTTTTTAGTATCAATTACCATATAATAAACGTAAAAACTATACAACTACATTTACTAAATCTTTCATTGGTATAAAAAACATTATTTTTTTGCTATATATGTAATCAACTCATACTTGCATTATTAGTTTGTCAAATTTTTAAAAATAGTTTATCAAATCTATTATTAGGGAATTTTACAATTAATTTTAAAACAGAAGATAGAATTTAATTTTTATCATCTAACTTATTTGGAAATGATTGTTAAAGTCACAACAAATATGCGTCAATTTCCTTCTGTATATATATGAATTTACTATATATAATTACTATGTATACTATATAACTTTCCTTACTATATATATATGAATTCCATCTGTACTAAAAAAAATATTTTAAGTTCTATTTATAAATTTATTACACATTCTTTTACATATTCTTATACAAAAAGAATCTTTATCATAAATGCATAAATATATGAAGATTAAGTTTTTAAAAACGAATATATTAAGATTTTTTGTTCTTTCCCGCAAATCGATTAAATGAAGTGGAAAATTTATAGGCTACGAGCCATTAACCGCGTGGCACGTGCTGCAGTTAAAAATAAGTCACTTTAAAGCAATCAACATCTATATAAAAATATAAGTTGATAATATAAAATTAGTATTCATTATAAAATTAATAATAATTAAAATGAAATGAACACAAATAATTTGATAAAATCTTTCACACTGATGCACTGAAGCTTTAAAAGGAAAATCACTCTACGAGTATTTAATTGATGCATAAAATATTTATTGTAATACATATAGATTATTATATAACAAGACTATTAGATCACACTGTCAATTAATTATCCCTTTCGATCAATCTAACAGAAAATATTAAAAGCTATTTATAATATATTAATATATTACTATACAATATATTCATTTAGCATTAGAATTATTTAATATTTAATAATGAATTATTTAATACAAATTATTTAATATTCTATTTAATATAAGAAATCTATATGTGAATATTTCGTAATTTTCACATTCAAACTTATTCAATTTAAATGAATTTTAAAAATTACCATCAATATTTATGTTGAGATATTTAACAAAAATAAGTATTTAGAATTATCGTACTCAGATTTATCGTATCACTTATATATCAGAAAAAAACGATATAGTAAGAGTAATAAATGTCTAATTTTTTCTTTGATACTTTTCTAATGAAATTTGATTTTTTTGTAATTTTGTAATACTACATTATTTCACTTAAGATCATAAATAAAATTAGTATTAACCAAAAAATATAATATACTTTTAAATTATCGCAGGGTTTGTTAATAAACTATGCCAATTATATTAAAAAATAATTTGGAATATTGAGAGAACATAAAAAGAAAAGGTGATTGATTGAAAAAATTCAGCTCAATTATAAAAAGAATTTACGATTATTTAAACATAAATAATTTATTGCATTGATCTTAAATAATTAATTTTATAAATATGTGGAGAAACTTCTTAAAAGAATAAATAAATTTATAATATAATGTAAGAATAAAAATGTGTAAATATGTTATCAAAAATTTGAAATCGAAAATATTGTTATGAGTTTGAAATGATTCTGTTCCCAATAAAACTTTATCGAAACAACCATTTACGAAATGGTGTATTACAATAGTTTCTTCATGCTCTAATATGAAGATACTTGTGCTAGTTTTTTTATCAGCTAAAGCCAGATGACAACCAAGTTACATGATATTTTTATTTACTTAGAAAGATTTATTTCAAATTGTTGATAAGTATAAATGTATGATTTTGTATTTAATGCTATTGTTGCACAAGAAGAAGATTCGAAGTTTTCATAATTTTTTAAATATTGTAAACCCTTCATAATATCTCAAATATTTTTGCGCACTGTAATACAGTTTTAAAAAACGATTTTTTATTATATATTATCAATAAAAAGCTCATATCATGTATATTTATATAATTATTTCAAGTAAAATAGAGTTAAGTTCAAAAATGAAATTTAGAATAATTTATTAAAAAAAAATTAATATTTTTACATTTATTTTGTATAAAATTATTTAAAGGTATTGCAATTAATGGCAATGACATATTTAACTCTTTAGATGAATTAGTGTTTATTAGAGTCGAAGCAGTATTGCATTATATGTATTTTTTAAGCAATAAATCGTATACGGGTTGTTCAAGATCATTTATTGTTAATAAATTAGTCTAAATGTATCAAGAAATAAAATAGCAATGGCTATATTGTTTAGTAACAGAAGAATAATATAGAACATAAGTACTTGTTACAAAGAAAGTTACGACTCAGTATGAAACTTTTCTCGCAGTGTGTATGAATATTTCCTATTGTTCTCGTTATGATTAAGCTTATGTTATTAATCAAACTAATATATCGATATAAGCGCTTAAAATTGTGTGTCCGCCTTAGAGAACTTTTACATATGCAACTGTTTCATCAGCACGTATGCACTTGCAAAGACAGAATTCATTACGCAACTTATCCCTCTGCAAGTACAAATGTTCATTATTGTTCTTAATTCACTAAAGGTCTTAACTATTATTACTCGTTTATTATTGTTTAAGAATATTGTTTTGAGAATAATTGTAGAAAATAGTTTCGCACAGGTATCTCCAATTACTGGAAATCATATACACACCTTCGACTGATTGTAATAATTATCGAAATTTTATCTCTGACCAAGTTTCGCGATATAAAGGTTCTAACTAGTAGAAGGCGATAACAACAGAAAGCAAAGTAAAATAAAATATTGTAAAAGAAGATACTGGCGATTATTGTGATTGAATTACGAGGGATGGTTGAGTGGGTGGACGGAACCTTATTTAAAAAAAAAGTACGGTTGAAATTTTTTTATCGGTCAGCACAGACGAATAATCAACGTGACTTGTCGAGGTCGCTTAATTCCGGTTATTTCGGCACCAACTTGCACCGAATAATCGTGGCACTTGGCGAAGTTTACGAGGGCGATTTGCCTTGTGCTGCCCCTCTACCTGGCGGTCCCCTCTCCATTATACGTGAGGCGGAAAAAGGAGGCACTACGACTCACAAACACGTCCAACTTTTAACTTTGGTACGACAAGAGAGTATGGCCGTGGTCGCTATCGTAGTCACTCGGTAATTAACGCAGCAGGAAATCATCGTCGATGGATGAGATCACGAACGAAAACGGCAAGTAACCCACGAGATAGGCTATAGCAGATAAGTTTCCCTATCTATCGAATGTCGTTTTTCCTTTTCCCCGAGTTAACATAAAGACGAAAGAAATATCACCGAACACCAATTACTTTTGCCGAATGAATATGTTTTTAGCAATGTCTCAACCATTTAAGAGGATCATCAAGAAAAACTCTCAGGCTTCGGATGGTTAGATTATAATAAATAAAATTATATTCTGATAGCTAAAATCTCTGGTGATATAATCGCTGTATTTTCGAGGAGATATGTTCATATGATGGAAAAAGTGATCTTAAATGATTTTCAATCGTAGTTAGTGAAAGTTATAATTGATCATTAATACTTAAATTATACTTTAATTTTCCTTTTATTGAAATAATATGTGCCGCTTTGCTGTTTTTATTAACAGTATTTATATCAAACTGTAATATTATCTGTATCATACAAATAACAAATATGCTGCTAGCAATTAAAACTAATAAATAGCATGTCGGGACAGTAAGGATCTAAAAAGCGAAAGCCGAATTAATAGAAAACAATTCTACAGTAGCTGACATTTAGTTAAAGATATCAATAATATCGAATTTTATGGATTAACATATGCACATTTTTATCCTTAGATATATGACCCTTTATTGTATTTAAATAATGTTTAAGGGTATGATATATAATTATAAGTGGCTTCCTTTAAGAAAGAAAGAAAAAATTTTAATTTTTTAAACGTTTTAGACATTTTCTCATCAAAATTCATTTCGATCGAGAGAGTGAAACTTTCAGTAACTTGTGTATGATGTGCCACTTTCAACTTGAACGAGTGCACGAAATTAATATTCAATATGTAATATAGAAGTGTCTTGAGATTTTTTTTTATACATTTATAGAGACCAAATATTTGCTTTTAATTCTTTAAGTATCTTGTGTTATGTTTTAAAATCTTTAAAAAAATAATAATATTTAACCTTAGCATATTTACAATCATAAACGTTTATATTCATTTATATAATTAATAATACTAATATGCTAATTGATTAGCAAATATATCTTATGTTAAATTCATTATTCATTAATATTATAGCAATATTTATTGTACTTTTAATAATATTGATTTAAAACTTTATCTCGATGGTTTATTGATGCACGCAAGTCATTATTTTGAAGAATAGATATTAATTATATTTGGCGACGATAAGAAGTTAAGATATACATTGAATATTTTATAATTAAAGGCAAATTATAAGATGAGATTAATTATTGTATAGAGAGATAAACAAAATGATTAATTTCATTTATGATCTTGTTAAATGCTTTGAAAAACCATTTCTTCTGAAGTCTACTACAAGTATTATCGATTTTCACTGCAAATTTAATAAAGCTGTAAATTTACAAACATCCTAGACAGCTGATAAAGATTAGTGATTGAAGTTATAGCGAGAAATTTCAGATAGCGATATTTTCTGTGTTGCTATCGTTTGATAAGAATAAGTGTATATGAACTCCTGATCTTGATACATTTAAGCCAAAATATTGGATACTCCGTATTTTAGAGACAAATAAATGCACTTTAAACGAGACCTCCCCCCCCCCCGCCCCTGTGCGTTGTTCTTTCATAATTATGGAAACGAAAAATATGAAAATAAAAAAATACTCTTACAATATTTAAGGTTAGAATATATCATTATAAGTAGTAGCAAAGATGTTCTTTATCGTTCTTTAGTGAGTAGTAAGAGCCTTCTTATATAATTATTATAATTAGACAGACCGTTGGCTTTGGTAATGGGTCATAATAAGGAGCGTGATTGCATGGACGCCAATCGGGGCCTTATCTATACGAAGATTTTACATTATTTCATTTTATCTACGTGAGAATTTACTACATAAGAGAAACGCCAAAGAGACCTGATATCTATAAGTCCTGCACAATACAACATTGGCACCCAATACAAATACTCGGCTTGCACCTTGACATCCCTTTTATTTTAAATACCTAAATCCAAGCGCTAGCCATCCCTTTGTCCAGCAAGCCTTGACTATTAACAGTCGAATTGAAAAATGCAAAGATAAGAAATGAAATAACTCGAGCTCGCGGCTCTAACTCGTTTCAATTATAACCTATGAGCAGTGCATATTCAAGGCCGAGCTTCAGCTCGAGCACCAATGGCAAATGCTGAAACGAGAGCGTCTGCACATTGGTAAGGCCAGAGTCCGGAATATCTTCGGTTCGATAGATCGGCAACTTGTTGGCAGCATCCTCTGGTGCATCGCTCAGAGCTGCCGTTGTCGTAACTGCCCGCACCTCTTGGTGGTGCCCGGCCCTTGCACACCACTTCCCAAACAACATCGTGCTCGCCCGCAACCGTTAATTCAATGTGGCTGGGTGAGTGAGCCCAGGGCCGTGCCCGCAAACGAGCCGTGCGAAACATATAACCGACGGCAGTATGTGTGTGTCGTCTCTGACTCTGGCTTTTTCTCTGTCTGCCTGTCCGTCCGTCCGTCCGTCCGTCCGTTCGTCTGTCTGTATGTTTGTCTGCATGTCTGTCTGTCTCTCTCACCTTCTCACTCGGTCGGTCGCTCGTCTGCGGATTATTCCTAGCGCGGGCGTATTTTTATCGTCCTCCGCAGGCTCCGCTGTCGTGCCTGCGGCTCTTCTTTCGACCGCGAACCGACGCTCGTGAGCACACATGCACGCACTCGCGCGCGCGCGCACACGCACGTTTATGTATAGTCGGCGGCGATAGCGCGCACTCAAGAACGTACCGAAACGGAGCTGCTCCTACGTAATGCATCCAAATATTCCGCAGTGGTTTTTCATTAGTCACGGAGCTCGTGCGAAGCTTCGCTCGAGTCGTGCGATCGAAGAACACGCGCACACCTCGTACTTCACTCTTTTGACCTATTTCCCTAAGCCAGTCCGTAAATCGTTGCACATTAATGACTTTTGAATTAAATGTCGCGACGCATCTATATTGCGCAAGATGACTTTGCTCTTTCTTTTCCATGCTTGCATATGTGCGTTGGTTATTACGGGACTTCCGTTAAAATTTCTTACTTCGCGTGGATTAAAGGAGGATAGAGAGAGAGAGAGAGAGAGAGAGAGAGAAAGAGAGAAGGCAGAGCGTTAACTAAATTTATGTCCCAAAAGTAAGCGATTAGCTTGCATGAAATTTTTCAATATTGTTAAATTTTTCTCTAACTCATTAATGTGAGGTATCTCGTATACAGTTTTTTTTAATAATGCCAGAATAAATAGCTCTAGAACCGAATGCAGCTGTTTACACAATGTATTGTAGTTTGTGAAGACGATTCGAAAGGAGTGTGCGCAATAGTCATTACGTCACCATTTCAATGAGTATTTCATTTACCAGAAACCGCGATTCTATTTCATTTCACCCTCGGGCTCGATTTTAAAACATTAGTATCGTACTACCATTAGTCCATAAAGGATATTTTGTTAAATAGGATTTTCCATTGCAAGCGTGAAAATTTGCCATTAAAAATTATTCAGTCGAAAAGTAAAGTTTATCAAAAAGTAGTCAATTCTTGTAATCATATTTTTTATCACCTACTAAAGAGTAGGTATACACTAAAGTAAGAATTTGTCACTGAGTCTGTATTTTTTACAAAAGTTTTGGCAAAAGTTTGGCATACTTGCCATAACCAGATTTAAGTTGCATGTCAGCTAGATAAATTTTTTGTGCATGCACTAAATTCAGCATACTAAATGTTTCTGTCCGTACAATATTCCGTACGCATCCCGACTATGTCTTGCACGACTACACATTTTGCAGCAAATTTATTACACTTAGAAAGAAGGGACGCGCGCGCGCGCGACAGAAAGAGAGAGAAGTCTTTGTTAACAAAACAGTGAAGACATGTAATGAAGCAAAAAGAATATTATAGTCTCTTATGAAAGACAAACAAAGACAAACTATACGCATGCGTCGAGTAAGTGAGTGAGGGCGGATCGACAGCCGAGCGGAAAGGAAACTGAGTGAGAGAGAGAGAGAGAGAGAGAGAGTAATTGCTCGTGTTACGAAATCGTAAGACAAGTGGACCAGAGAAGAAGAGCTCGTTCGACAAGCTTTCTACGCATATCTTCGTCTCTGTCGTTATTCTTTTTCGCTCTTTTTTCCCTTGGCTTTCGCTCACTATAACGTCTCTCACTTTTGATCGTTCCGAGACTTATTTTCTCGCACTAAAAATGCCTCGTTTCTTTTGTTCTTCTTTTCGAGGATAACTGCGCTCGGTCGTTTATTTCTCTCGCACTCGAGTCGAAGATTATTTTTACCATGGCAGATTTTTACAAGCCAAGCGCGTAACAGCAACCTCGTTTTAAGGAATGGCAAAGGAATATTTAAATGCTGACACCGTACATAGTTTAAAGGTTAATGTAATTTTGAGCCGAATGAAAAGGTAAATAACCTTATTGAAACGCATTGGAAATATGTTCAATTTCATATTTCGTAGGAAATCCTTAAATCTTTAACTATTAAATGAAAATCGGATCATTAAAAGCGACGACAACAAAATACGAAGAACTTGAATAGACTTCAAGAATACGGCTTTATAATTAGTATTCAAAATGGAAAAAAAAAATCCCTGTTAATTGAACAAAACTAAGAGAATGCACATAAAAACACAGTGATTTAATTTGTATATCCGTTTTACAATTAAGGCTTTAGATTACAGATAAACGCGAAGAATGTCGCTATTTCAATCGATATTAATGGTCAATAAATGATGATATTCAGAAGGGACGGGCGGCGGTATGCCAGCTGTTTTGAATACTGGACGATTGTGCCTTAAAAGCGATGCTGCTTGAAATTACGGTTGAGCTCGCACAACGATCAGAAATATAACACCAATAAACTACGCGACCGCTAACTGTAATACAACATAAGCTTAACGTCTAAGGGGGTAATAAATTTAGCGCACTCTTTGGGACCGATCAAGTATCAGAAGATCAAAAGTTACGCCTTTAGCAACGGTTCGCTCCACTCTCGGTGTGCGATCGGTGCTATACGTCACAAGTTTCGGCGTTCCGACGCTCAACCTTTAATTTGCATTAGCAGCGTACCTCAGACAGATCCGGCGAGACCAATAACGGTTTGAGCGAACGTAAGTATAGCATACCGAGAAAATAATTTTGAGCCTCGACCATCCATTCCCCGCGCATCATTAGCGCCCCCGTAAGAAAGGAGGCTGGTCTATGATTCTCGAGCCCCTCGACTTCCTCCTCGCTCTTTTCTCTATAAATCCTCTGCGTCCTTGGCCCATCCACTTTTCCAGCATTATTCTCCCTTCGGTCGCGCACGTCTACGTACACTTCGCTCTCTCCCTCGCGTTTCGTGTAACCACTCCTCCATCGTCGTTCGGCCGCACGGCCTTTGCTCCTTTCCCCTCCATTCATTCGCCCCGGCTCGCCGACTGCCTTGGCTCTTCGGCTTCAGGCTAAAATAAAAATGTGACGGAGCTCTCGTGCTGGCTCTCGAGCGAACGGACTTGACGGACGCCATGCAACGATTTACGCACGTTAAACTCCCTCCCCTATTCCGGTCCCCACCCACCTCGCGGCACTGTTAAAACTTGCGCGAGCAAAAATGATGAGAGTACGCTCCTTTTTCTCGTGCTCTTTTTCCCTCGTCCTTTTGTTTTTTATTTTTCACGCACAACGTACGAAAATGTTGCCGGTCTGCGGCTACATTTGCCGAGATGCGCGCGCGCGCGCGGGTTATTGTCTTTGTTGTTTCTCATCACCCCCTCTCCATATTTGAATTTATATTTAGATACTCGTGGCAATTTTGCTCCGTTTGTTTTGCACTAGTCGAAACTTGGGGACCCGCGGACGGTAACAGCCGTCTTTATTTTAGCAGAAGCGAAGTATGAAAAATAAGTATTATATGGGACACACGAATATCAACCTACCACTATTGGAAACCTTCGTTAATATACATTTTTGGTTGGCACTTTTTATAGCTCGCGCAATGACACATTTTTCCATCATGCTATTATTAACGAACGTGTCGCCAAATCTAAATTCAAAACCAAGGAAAGACTCTATTATCATATTCATCTATACGGTTGTAATTTCATTGTACTACTTTCCAAAATTCACAGAATTATTAAGAATTATTATTACAATGTCGTACGACAAACAAGGTAGGGAAAAATATTTTTTTTATAATGGCTTTTAACCATCCAACGTTACCTATAACCAAAGTACTAAGAAGAATAAGTAAGAGTAGCTTTAGCTTTATTAAAGGTGTGCTGAACCATAATATTGTGTGTTCATTATGACATGATTTGCATATTTCGTATAAGGAAATAAATCAAAAATATCAAAATTAAAATTTTGTCAATTACGTGAAAGTTATGCTATTGAAAAGATTCATGCACAAATGTACACAAGCCCCGTCCATGCGAGCATCGTGAATAGAAATGAAGCATTTACGTTTAAATTTATTATATTTCATCAAATATGATAACGACTACCAGTATTGAATTGCTACTTAATTTTCACAAGTACAAGCTTACCAAAGTTAAAAGCGCAGCTTAATATAAAACAAGTTTTATTTGTAAAAAATAATATAACATAACTTCAAATATTTAAAATATTTGATATTTAAAATTTAAAATATTTAAAATATGATAAACAAATAATTCATTGTATTTAGTTAAATCCGTATAAATACCTTCTATCAACTATATTTTATTCGATTACTTTAAATTTAAAGGATACTTTATCTAATTTCACAGCTTTTACGTGTATTTAAGTTTTTTATATCTTGAAAGATTTAAAAAAATTCATATTATAATAAATATAATACGCAAATTATTTTACGAGTTTGAAGCTATAAAAATGAAATGAATTTGACAATGAAACTGGAATTCATATATTTTATGTCGATGTGACTAAATCATTTTTATTGATAGCATTAGGTTAATTATGGTCAGATACTTTATAAAATTTAAAACTATAGTTTGTTCAAATTATACAAATACGGTATTGTACTAATATATAAATTACTTTATGAGCTGCGGATAAATAAGCCACGGTTCATAAATTTTATGATAATTGTAGTCGGTTGTACATATAATTGTACTTAATTTCATAATTTATTTTCTATTATTAATTTAAAATTGGTAATAAATTTTCAAAATTACTATGTAATGTCTTATGCTTTTCATTAAAATTAATAAAACAACAAATATATCCTTCTTATTCAATCATATCTTCATTCAAATAAATGTTTACATAATTTAAATTCAGAAAATCTAAGGCAGTGATACAAAAGTTTGCTCATCATTCATCCCGAAAAGAGAACTTTATTCATAAAAATTTTCGTTGAAATATTATTAATTAGAATGCGATGTTTTTATAAGCGACGCTGCTATTAGCAATGGATACTAAGAAAGTTGTTTCATAATGTCCTTATTATACTTAAATCGTTCACACATCAACTTCTTTTCTCAAAGCATATATCCAAAGAACTTATACGTAAGGGCACTCATAACTTTTTGCCCCGTCTCCCTCCACGTCCCTAAATAAAATGCTAACAGGTGCGCATAACTTTAAAAATTCCACCTTTTTTGAGCGCCTTATAAAAAATTAAACGAGTCGCGTGCCGCGCAAGGGTAGAATGAGAAGGACAGATAGAGGGGTATAATAGGCGCAGCTCGTTCATAAAAAGAAAGGGCAGGGATGCTTTTATTAAGATCGTTAATTCAATCAGGTCTCAATCTTTCACAAGCCTTCTTCTTGCTCCCCTTCGCCGTATCCGGACTATGCCAAAAATCGTAATCCTCCATTTTTTTCAAACCCCCGCTCACCCCGCCCTTCGGAACAAAACGTCCTCAACGCCCTGCTCTCTATTTAATGGCTAGCCAATTATTTCCGCCCACTTCGTCATTAAACCCTTCTTCCTTTCATATCTACGCTTTCGTTTTTTTCTTCCTTTCATTTCTTCCGTCCTCGTGCTTTCTTTTTATTGTCTTTTTTATTGAAACTGGAAACTTGGAATTAATTTGTCATACACGAACTCGACATACTGTTATATATACGCAATGTTTGAACATAACACCAACTCAAAAAGGTGTCAGCAGTTCATCTATCGTTTCATAAACAACGCAATATAATGGAGAAATAACGTAAGAAACAAAGTAGCTTAATCTATACAATGAATTTTTACATGCATGCATGAAAACGCACATACTAACTGAATCTATCTACGTGCAGCCCCGCGTGTTAAATTAAAAACTAGAAATTAATTCCCCTTTTTACTTTCCTTATTTTACTTTGGCTTATTTAAGAAGCGAGTGACGAATAAAAATTATCATGCAGAGGCATAAGAAAAGTCTCGGAAACAATATAAAATAATACTCGAAAGATTGTTTGTATTATACATGTTGAAAACCCATTAAATAGTAGACATATCCATTACTTCATAAATTTGTAATGAAATATCTTATATACAGTATTATTAATTGTATTCAATGTATGCATATTCATGTGCAGCTAGCAAGGTTTTTAATGTCTAGTAATAATTAATTGGCATATTCATTATTAAGAACATTGACTGTTGATATCAAATTATGATGCAATTACAGTACTTCAGCATTTTAATTCAGTAATTGAATTTATTTTGAAAAATTAACGATACTGTTATAGGTACAACGAAATATTTACAACAATCGTACAGTTAATTTAAAAAATTACCTTCTTTAAAATCCAATTATCTTACGTAGTAGGTAAACTAAATTCTTTAAAATAGTTTTTATTTATAATATTTACTGTGTCTGTTAAATTTTTATTATTAAAAAAACATTCTTGATAAGAAATAAAATCTTGTATAAATATTTATAAATATTTCGTTATTATGATTGATTTGATTACATTTAAAATACTGATAGCATACATTATTACTGTAAAGCTTGTAAAAATTAAGATTATGTAAAAAAAGTTTTGTTTATTTTTTCTTTTAAATAAAGTTTACTATGTACAATTGGTTTTAAATTTATTATTCTATTAAGAATTTAAATTGATGTGTTCTATAAATAACTTTTTATATTACCCATGACATGTGTGGTATTATTTTGATATAATAAAATTTCGTGCATGTCAACCGATTTCATATGATAATAGTCTGAATTTTTATGTCAATAATAATATTATTACTAAGTGGTTAAACTTTGAAAAAAATATTACAATTTTTTTTAAGTACATTGGTGGTATCGTAACGATAAAACATATTATGGTACGTTATACATTCATAGTAGTTTGATAATCCAAACTCATTCTATCATATATCATTTCAAAGGAATAGTTTATAGTATTGTCTGACTCAAAACATTCATTAATTGCGAAATTTTATTTAAAGATTTTATTATTTTTCATGAGGTATGAAGTTGAAAGGAGTTATTTTATCTAATAATTATTAATTATTAATTATATAATAATTAATAATAAAGCAAACAATTAAATATTACCTTACTATATAACTAGTATTTAGCAGTAAACATACAAGAGCATAATCATTGTTCTTTCATATGTAAACGAATCTTATAATGTGTTACCTTAAATATTGGTTGAAAATTAATATTTTATATCGATTTTTACAACTTTTAAATTTTTAATAGTTTCTTCATTAGAAACTCCAATTTTTTCATCTTCACAAATCATTATCATATACTAAATGAATATTAAATAGTCTTTAACCTATATTACTATTGAACATAAAACTAAAGTCCCATTAAACGTCTATTTCTTTTTCTGTTTAAGAAAAAAAAAAGATTACTCATTTCAAATGATTAACTCATGAAAGTTACTTCATTCTGAAATGATTGTTTAGGTGAATCACTTCCGTGAACAATGAAGCAATCGTTTTCAAATTTGAAGAATCGGTAAAACTATTGCTATAAATGTTATAAGAAATTATTAAGTAACCTACGTCTTTAATAATAAAAATGTTTTTTTAAGACTATCCAGTAAAATAATATACATCAATGAATGTAACATTCGACGTGGAATGCAGTTTACATAAAAACAATTTTTTATTCTATATTTATCTTTCTAAAAGCAAAAAATGTGGATTTTAATAGAATATTATCATTTTATGTATACTTTTATGGAGATTAGATAACTACTTTAAAAATTCTATCGAAGATCTTAAGTTAATTATAATTTTAGAGTATATTATTACGAGTATTTTAAATATACGTTTTTTATAATACGGAATGTCTAATATTATTTAATATTTCTAAAAAAGCATTTTCAGAAAATTAGCAATTCTAATAAAAAATATAAAAAGAATATCTATATGAGAAAAAACCATAAGTATATTTTAAAATATAGTTGTTCACAATTATTTATACGTTGTAAATAATAAATGATAAAATAATAAACACGAATATTAATTATAATACAAAATTAATTGTAAAAAAAATGTACAAAATTGGTTTTGTTTACAATTCAAACAATTGATTATTATAATTAATATTTAACAATGTTTTTCCTGTTATTATTATTCAAAATTGTTTATACGATGATTTTTTATATAAAATTTGAAAATTGACAGCTGAGAATCGATGAAAGATAATTATTATACATCATCAAAATTTGCTAGTCAATACATTGATTTGAAATAAAATTGAATAAAACTTTTATGAAATTAGTGACGTGAAAAAACTTTGGATTATGCATTGAAGAGACCTCAACATATCGAACTTGTCAAATTTAATTAGATTTATTATGTTCAATTTTTAAACTAAAAATATAACCACAAAAATATTAGGAACGAATCGCATTTCGTGAATAACAAAGAAGAGGATACTTTACATTGCTTTTGATTCACAAGTAAATACAAGACAATTAATATATAAGTTTTAGTGATTAAGACATAAAGAAATTCAACACATCATAATTTACTTTAAATTTTTTTTGACCAAGTATACTATAAAATTTAATTTTGCAATAATACGTTTTTTACCTTTTATGTTTTTATTTTAGCAAGAAAATGCAATCCGGCGCATAATATGCGAAACCCATACTTAACTGGTCATTTTTTCGCTGTATGCTCATCGTAAAATAATCCGCAATGGTAAAGTCATATTTGTGATTGACCGAATCATTTCTGCATAATAAAAAGCGGAAGTACTATGTTGCTGTTATACTGTTTAAGTAGGCTTTGCATTGAGGTTTCAAAAAAATAAAAGGAGGATCAAGACAGCGAAAAGAAAACAAAGACATGAGCATAGAGTAAAGCGGTGCGAGCATTAAAAAGAAAACTGCACTAAAACGAGACTAAAGTGCCAAGATAAATACACCCGCGAGAAGGAGGAGGAGGTGGTGATGGTGGTCGAGGAAGCGAAGGCGGCATCGTAACGACCCCAAGATCATAAGCTATTATCGGGCTAAAGGAAGAGAGCCACTCATCATAAAAACTGCAGTAAGCTGGAGGGCGGGAGAGTAATATATAGATAGTGGGTGAGTGGGGGTAAGTACCAATGCAGGAGCAGGAGTTGGGAGGGGAGGCGTAAGTGAGAAGGAGAGACGAAAAAAACGAGAGAGAAAATGCAAAGATTAGCGCACAGCATTTATGCGACGTAAAGATCCTGCGGTGTAAAGCGCTCTTTTACCCCCCGGTCTGATGCTCGCCCCTCTCTCTCTCGCTCTCTATCATTTTCTTTCTAGATTGTTAATCAAAGTAAAGTCGACGACAACGATAATCAGGAAAAGGAGAGGATGAGGAAAATAGAATCTAAATGAAGAGGGAGAGAGAGAGAGAGAGAGAGAGAGAGAGAGAGAGAGAGAGAGAGAGGATAAGCTGTGCGCAGACATTGCACGCGTTCGTGCGATTTATCAGCGTCCAAGCGATTTATCAGCGAGCACGTGGCCTCGTTCTTTTCTCCTCTCCTCTCCCTACTTTTCCTTTCCCCCCCC
>JAPYYT010000653.1:0-41919 GCA_030522565.1 Ceratosolen corneri | reverse complement strand
TTAAATGTATATATATATATATATATATATATATATATATATATATATATATATATATATATATATATTATAATAATATCCTTTACAATATATAAAGTATGAATTTAGTAGTTTTAATGTATGTATAGAAATAAAATACAATGCAAAGATATTATTAATTTGCGATTCATTGATAATTATCTGTATAAAATCTACTATACGCAGGATAGAATTTCATCAATTTCATAATTTAATACATTTAACATAAATAATTATACAAATTTTACTTTAATAAAAGTTTCGAGTTACTTATTTAGTTTTCGAAACAAGTTACTAAATGTAATGAATGCTTCTCGACTTCTTACTTACTTGTACACTAATTAAAATTTGTAGAACTACAATTAATGCTTTATTAACTTTACAACATATTACAAAATCTTATATATTTCATAATATAAACTAGTTATGCAATAATATTACGAGGACTAGTAAGTAAGACCGTGGAGAAGTAAAAATAAAATGTATATTATGCATTATTTATTTCTTAATGGTATGCAAAAATTTGACTGATATTGACGGGATAAGAAACGCAATTATATTTTATATAGAATTCGTAGAAATAGGATTGAAAATTTATCCAGAGCTCGCAGTGCGGCAGTAAGCCTCATTATTATTGATTGTCCGGCCAAAAGATCCACAATTGGACGAGAAAATAGGCGAATAGAATAAAAGTTTGACAGAGCCGCCATAATTAAGACCATTTGGCACTTGGATTTAATCGATAATTAGACGGCACCTAGATTAAAAAAAAATTCGCCGCACCGTGTTGCATTGATTAACCAGAGAAATATAAATGACAAACTTCATGCGACACAGCCTTTTGAGAAACCGGAAAAAGTAGACAAAGGGCCGGACGTTGCTCCCCCGGCGCCGCTCGCCAAACTCCGGTTAAATCCATGTGGCGTGCCAGCGAGCACAACATTGCTCCCCCCCCACTACGCCGATCGCCGCATACACACACACACACACACACACACACATCCACTGTTGAATTCGGAGTGGTAGTGTGATACGCTGCTGGCGGGCGAGCACCGTCTCCCGAATCCTGGAATAAGAGTTTCGAGCAACTAGGCTGAATTTAGGCTGATAAGGGGTGCGGAGACGCACGAGTCAACTGCGGCGCACAACGAGGGAAGAGACTGCGATTCTTTCAAAAAAAAGAAATTTTGCTTTTCCTTTTTGTTTTGGACGGATTAAGCGGTTTACAGTTGGCAGCCATTCGCCATGTGAGCTCATTCGGTTTACTCTGCTCTAGTTTACTTAATTTTTAGGTTTATTAGTGCAAACGAACATTTACAATATCTTCATCCCGCTGCTCCTCTTATTATTCTAATAATTCTATATAATAGTTACAAATTAAATATGCAATTACAAATGGTACAATTACAATTTAGTGCGTGATTTTCATAAATATTTGCTCTGAAAAAATTGATTTCCCGGCCAAAAAATTACCAATATAATTGAAACGTATACATCTTCAATTCCACAAGTGGTTAAATACATGTGTTGTAATGTTAATTTTTTTTTTTAAAATAATATTTTAATAACGTCGTTCTAAAATGCCATTGTTAAAATATATCTAAGAATCTGCATTAGAAGCTCCGTATCGCATGTCAAAATGTAAATAATAACAGCTCTAGATGCTATAGAAATATAAATAATATAATTCATAAAGAAAAATAAACATAAGCGTCCCATGACTACTCATAAAATATGAAAGTAAAATTTGTAAAAGTAAAATAATCGTGTAAAAAATGGATGAATTACAAAATTCGGGCATATAATATTTCTTTGGGCTCGTAGTATTTATTTCAATATAATTCAAATTTTTGACAATGCAGTTTATCTGTTATCTCTGAATTACTTAATTATTGCCACGATACACCACATCAACATAAATGTTCTTTTCGTTACAAACGCACGTACAGCGCTTAATTACTAAATGTATCCTACTATTACAATTCAATTACAGATGATATTTAACAATGATAAACACCCGTGTACAATCAATATCGGTGACTTAATTATACATATTAATATAAGATCTGCTTCAAATTGCAATAGCAGCACTTGACTTTCGATCTTTTGCAATTTGTTGCAATAAAATATAATATTTCACAGAATCAGCTAACTAATCAATAGGATTTTAGAAATTAGATTATATTTAGTGAAAAGTAAATTCATTACATCTATGCGTTCAGCTTGAAACTTGATAAAAAGTATAAAGATAATAAAGATAATAAAGATAAAGATAATAAATTGATAAAAAGCTTTACCAAACCAAGTAATCTGGTCATTACAAGTACGAGCTAATAATGACTTGACAGTAAGACTACAAGATGCCGACATTGCTAAGAAAATAAGCGGAACTAGCAGGACTAAACAACTTTACAGCAACAATCAATAGTGATTTGAATGCCAATTTGGCAGTCCGTGTGCGCGAGCGCGCATACCCGACTCCAAGCATAAGAGTGGATGGCCGAGTGGGCAGATAAATGTATTTATAAATATGTAGGCGTGTGCGTATACAGGGAGTAGAGACAGGGAAACGAGACAAAATGAAAGAGAGAGAGAAAGTGAGATAAGGAGGAATATGTTTTCAAGTTATGTCCAGGATCAATGCAGTAGGTTATGGATGCCGATAGGAGAGCGTTCTGTGCAACTGTCCAGAGGCAAGAGATTAGCATGGCATTAGAAATGGATGGGTAAGCTACGTAGATCCCAGTAGGATCTCTGGGAGATTAGAAAGAATTAAGCCTCGGATTAGGAGACCGATTCGGCAATTCTAAGCGTCGATTGAGATTTAACGTCGATGACGTCTTCCACGCGCTAGTTTGGCTCGCTTGACCATTCCCGACATGATGAGATTAGGTCGGTGTAATCCAAGTTCCTCTCTCTCTCTCTCTCTCTCTCTCTCTCTCTCTTCCTCGTTCGCTGCATGCCGGCCAGAACTAGAAAAGGACACGTGGAGTGAGCTTCGTTGCTTGTCAATATCCGATCGTAATGTTCGGCCGTTGAGCTGCGCTAAACAATCTTTGCTAATCAGATTTCATTACTGTAAGTATATCCGAGTACGGAGCAATTGAAAAGCCATCGGGTTTATTAATATATTAGTTAAGCATCAATTACTAATACAGCAAATCTTGACACTTACACTTATTTGGAATGATATATATATATATGTGATACGATGTTCCCTTTTACCAATGTTTTTAAAGTATCTTAAAACTCATTTAATTATTCGTTAAACATACACAATTCAATCTCACGAAGAAGATTTGCGTCGTGTTAAAACGAGGAGATAAAAATGATTTCTAATGCACACTTTGTACTCTACATACTTAAAATCTATTTAAACGTGAATCTCTCTCTCTCTCTCTCTCTGTCTCTCTATGGTTGCATATAGATATGTAGGTGGACCGTGGCATTGTCAGTCATTGGCCTCATCTTGGTAAGATTTTGTTGTTCGCAGTATGGCAAGAGTATCAAATTAAAGGCAATGAAAGAACCCTTATCGGTAGGAAGCCTCTTAACGATCTCACAGCCCAAAGAAGACTTGTCTCTATAAAATTGGCCGTCCGAATGTGCGTCGTCCCATCCGTCCTACTCGCTCCCTCTAGTTATTTAAGGCCAGTGTCGGGCGCGGGAGAGGCGTCGGAGAGAGATGGAAGGGCAGCTGATGAGCGAGCGAGGAGCGGCGGCTCGAGGCGATACCCTCGTGATCGTATGGATCCCGGGGCCGAGTCTCTAATCTGAGGTTCATGGAGCGCGTGAGATGAGCGCGTGTGCGCACGGGATCACGTCGCGTCTTTTTCTCTCGTCAATATTCGCCTCTCCGACTCTCGGCCCATTGTCGTGTCCCTTCACTCCTGCAACAATGAAAATGCTTTGAGAAGAGATTTCTCGGCGCTTTCCACCAATCCCGTTCCCCGAAGCTGGAAACAGGGGGGGTTGTTAGAAGGACCAACAATGGTAACGATGTTCATTAAACGGGGGAAGGATGAAAGTCGAGTGTTGGGCTGATTTTTAATCTTAATGGAAGCCAAGTAAGGCTTCTAGTTTTCATAGAAGGTAATACAATATCATAAAGAGATATTTTCATGGTTGCCAACGCCAAGTTGCCAATACGCTGCCTCTATATTATTCAATGTAATTGGGCTTTTATTTAATGGAGGCATTTTTGCATTTTAGCATGCACTGGGCCGAAATCTATCAGGTCATTGGTAATTAATATGTTAATATTCACGCGTTACCCACGTGTTTATAATTTGTTGTTATTATCATTTTTATTATCATTTAGGCACATTGCGCGAAAGGGGACCCGTGAAAACATAAAACCTGCTCGACAATTACATTCCGTTAAAAACTGTAATTTTGCCGACGACTTTGTCCTTCGCGATCAGCCCTTTGAAGCTTCGCTCCCTTTAAAACGCGATTACTAACAATAATTCGCATTTACGAGAATAATAATAAATTGTTCGATCCAATGTGTACAATAGTATGGCTAATAATGGATTTGGCACAGATACATCGAGCAATTTAACTTATTTTCCTATTGAAGAAACCTGGAGGACTCTCATTCGCTAAAAATAAAAAGTCTTGCCGGTAACTCCACTCTCTTTCCTCCTTGTCTTCGAAGATCTAAGCGTCAACATGAGAATAAAGTCTTTGAAAGTATTAGCAGCAGCCAAGCATGTGGTGGTATATACGAGGAAGAGATAAATTGTAATGTAATGATAAAAAAAAGTATAATAAGACTGCTGCCGCTTATCAAGAACAAAATTTACTTTTAATAAGGTCCTCGTAATGGTTGTATTACGTAATATTGAAATATATAGGCTCACCCGGTCTTAGAATACCTATTATATTATGCCTCTATGATATTGGATGAAACGAGGAATAATTAAAATTATAAACGTTGGCCTAATTTCTATTGACACGGTTGTATCTGCAAAATCTCGCTCCACATCTCCATATCTTTCCAAACTCAATGTCAATGGCCGTTCATCCTCTGGACAAGGATGGGAACTTTTCTTCTTATCAGCAAAGTCGGCTGTCTACCACATATGCGCGAGTTTAACATGTAAATAGATCGTTAATTAATTCGCCGATAATAAGGTATTGCCTGGCAGCACTTGTCGCTTCTTGTCCTCTTCTCTTTTAGAACTATGAGAGTGGGTTGAGGACACTGATGCCTCTCTTCTTAGATACGCGCTCAAGCGTCTTTTACCTCTCTCTCTCTCTCTCTCTTTATCTTGATTCTTTATTCCCCACTGTTTTCTACCGACTAAGGCTTATCTAATGATGATACTCCACTCACCCGAACGTCTTTTATCACTTACTCTTCTATCTCATCTCTCTCTCTCTCTCTCTCCCTCTCCCTCTCTCTCCCTCTCCCTCTCCTTTTCATTGTATTAATATTTTATGGATTTTGAAATGAAACGAAGTAATTTTACTGCTAAATTAATAAAATTATTAGCCATATTAATACAAGTGTATTCTTTAAATTATAAAAATAATTTACTTAATCAATTAAGATAAATAAAATATTTATCAAGTTTTTCCCGAATGAAAATACAATTGTATTTATTATGAAAATATAATTAGATTTCATTTTATAATTGTGAACAGAAATGTAATTAAGCGAGAACAAGCAATTGGTATTTAAAGTTCCCCAAAAAATTAATAAAATAAGAAGGAGAAATTAAAATTGGATGGATCATACAGGTTAAATATTTATGTACACAATAATGTTACATAATGTCAACGTATCAATGTAATAAATATATTGAAAGTATATATTCACTATTTTATTATGGTTTTTATCTTTCGCATCAATTGGCATATCTTTTCTAACTATTAAGTTAAAGTTTATGAAACTGCAGTCTTCCGGCTCATTGATCGTTGCATCCATATATAAAAGGATCTTTCTATCTGTCTATCCGTCTGTTTATCTGTCTATCTGTCTCTCTCTTATTCACTCCTTCATTTCGTTTGTGGATCATTGATCAGGCGTGTGGTAGACCATTGTACAAGTTCGACTCGGATAAATATGCAACTTTGCAAGTAAATCAATTTTTCGTATACTCCAAATCGGATTTACCGTACAAACTATTTATTGGTAAGAAAGAGTTGGAGTCTCTCTCTCTCTCTCTCTGCTCTTCGGCAATGAAAAAATAAAGTAAGACGTGAAAAAAGGATGCATCAGGGGAGGAAAGTTACAAGAAGAAAGAAGAAGTCAGAAGTACCGTCCGATCGACCATTTTTGCTGATTGCATGATCGCTAAGTGCAGTCGCTTACGACCGAATGACTGGACGTATTGTGAACTCAATTGAGCGCAATTCAGACTGATATGTACATACACTGTCGACACAGACTTTGCTCTCCCGTGCACTCAAGTTTCCCTTGTAATATACTTTCTCGCCCAAGTCGATGAAATATTTTTGTGATCTTAGTCCATTTTCCAACAGAGTTCCTTTTCTTCCTTACTTTTTTAAACGTATTATTGTACGAAGTGAAAACCTTCAGTGAAATGGGTTTTATTCATTCCAAAATCCGAAGGGTCTCCAAAGTTGGAGGAGAATCGATTTACATTTACACGCCAAGTTAGAAAATTTACTCTATAATGAAATTGTCAAATTATAATGCAAGTTAAAGGTCATATATTAGAGAATTGCCAATGCAGTTTACCAGACAAATTTATAATAATGAAATATTTGCTTTGCAATATACGACGAGAAAAGTGCGTGCGATATAAATTTTATCCCATTAGTTTTAATTATTAATTATTATTACAAGAGCCTGTAATATTAATTCATTTTCAATCAGAATACTTGACGTTACGTTGGTATTCAACAGAAATATCCAAAATTTTTTCCCTAAAATTTTAGCATCAATTACATGTGTATTATATCTAGAAATTTACATATATATAATAATAATTTGAATGTAATTAATAAATTGATTGTTATTTGCAGGCTTCAAGTTCCTATTAAAAGCTAAATCTATAGTGCAGGCAATCGCCGGTAATGTAGATTATTTAAAGAATATACAAAATTTCTTTGAATCTGGTGGGCATGAAGATACCTAATGAAATAGGTTAAGCAAATATACAAAGGAAGATTGAGAAAGTAAAAGAAAATAAAGAATCCATAAAGGAAAAAGCTTTTCCAATTTACAAATCATGATCAAGCAGAAGAAATAACCGAATATCTATATTATATGTGTATAAAATTTTGTCTTGCCTACATTGATTTTGTACATATATCTTTTAATCGATGTTACGTGTAATAAATAAACATTTTGTATATGTCAGGGTTCTTATGACTGAAGCAGCACGAGAAGGAATTGTGTGCAAAATTAACGATAATTCCTCGTATCATGAACTTAGAGAATTTTCAACTCATAATTATATATTTCCGTTATAATGATGTTCTAACATGGATTCGAAAACCTAACGCTATTAAGTGCCCGAGTATCCCTTTTCGCCAACTTCTAAAAATACTAAAATGAGCCTTAATAAAAAAAAAAAAAATAATAATAACTACGGAACTGTAATAACTACAGCAGCTGGCCACCCGAAATTATCCAGAGAAATTATAGGCGATTGGACTCGCGTCGAAGGACAATATAAAAAAGGAAGCAAAAGGCCACGTTTAGAGAGAGAAAATATCTTCCCTAATTTTTCAAAGAAATAGATTCATCAATCGTTGCTTACCTCTATAAGATAGAATAACTTTTTCAATTACCTGTCCTAAGAGATGCAAAAAGCTACTTTTGTTAAAAATAATCGAATAACGATACAACGTCGTTATTGATATTGTTATTTCCATTTACTTTAAAATGTAAGAGTTATACTTGTGATGTGGAACTGAAAGGAAGTCGATCGATATAAGAAAATATAAAGCGGGAAAGCTAGCGTAAAAAAGTTATATTTATAATTTTCGATCACAGAGAATAGTGTAACAATAATATCATTTATTCATTTGAAAAGATGTATTAGCAATTGTTTTCTCTAACATCTCTTTTAATATTTCTTTTATGATGTAGATAATAGAAATAATAAAATAATATAAAGAGAAATCAGTATTAACTAAATTTGTGAATAGTTTTTCATTCTAGAGGTTGAAAAGATATTGGTTGATTATTAGAATTAATTTGAAAATCATTACTTTACGCTTTTTAGATTTTTTTATTTATTTATTTATACTGCAACTAAGTTATTTGCAAGTATATGTTAGAGTGTTAATCACGTGAAATTTATTATTTATAAAAACTTTATTTATGAAATTTATAAAAACAATTATTTACTCTAGAACATGACACCTTGAGCTGCATTTCAATAAAAATTCAATAAAAAGTCAATAGCCTCGCAATAACTTATGCACTAATCGTCTTAGTTATTACTGTTCTTGCAACTATTTACTGCATTTAAATAAGATTGTTTGTAGATAAAATCATTTGCATAAATTTTAGAATAACAATTATTCCATTCCTATTCACATCTTTAATGATGAATTAAATTGGCATTATCAGAAGTTTTCGGTGCTTTAACCTGACAAAATTTGAAATACAATCAAATGACTTTTAATGCTTACCCGTAACTTTATCTCGTGTTGTTAATATTTCTTAATTTTTTCTCCCCTCCATTTATATTTCACGTTATTACGTATAATTGCTTACTAACAATTTCTTATTGTGAATTATGTGATTTTCTTGTCGTGAGCTACAAATGATTATCCCACTGCTTTCGAATAGTGATGTAACAAATATAAATAGTAAAACTCAATGTAATAAGTGTATAAGTAAAAATAAATACTCAAAATATGTTCAGTCCATTTGTTGTTATTGCTGTTATTGTATTGTATATATGTCGTCTTCCTATCTTTACTTTGCTATATTATTATGAAATATTGTTATTACTATCAATGCTCTTCTGATCATTTTGATTGCTATATTTTGTGTTAATATTCTTTTATGCCAATATGCATTTTCTATGTTTCACATCCAATTCAATATCTAAATGATATTCAATTCGTATTTGCTTTGCTATAATTTCTTAGAACCGTTTCTAATTTTACCTCCAGTAAGCCCAAAATTACCATGTAACAATTCTTTTTCTAAAAAAGTACAGTATGTACAATATTTAAATAATAACAATATTTGACGTCCACCTTAAAGGATATCCTTATGCCTTAATTCAGTGTATTTGTTCATAGTCCGCATAATACATTAAATAAGGTTAACTACTCTTCCTGGCAGATTTTTAAATTATTTACATTAATGTGGAAGCTTGCGAAACATTGAGTCCTTAAGAATACTTAGCCCTTTATGTAATATCCATGTAATATCTGATTTGTAATCGTTGTAATAATCCCTTTTCTCCATATTATCATTGATTTCAATAGACAGAACAGAAATTTCACGTTCGCTCAATGGTTTCTCAGACAGTGCGAGTTGGGTTGTCCTTATCCGAATGAATTTCCATTATAAATTCGAGTGACCACTACATCATAGTTAAACTACCCACCCTCCTTAATCAGTACTATTTTACATATTTTTGTGATACTTGTGTCTGGTAGCTTTGCCCTGCAACTTTGGCATAAACGAGCGAGGTTAATGTTGCCAAAAATTGATCATTGATTTATTTGTTTTAAATATGTGAATTACTACAGTCCGTCGTAATATCTCGTAAATCGTGGTTTAAATAAATGGAATCGTTATCAAGTATATATCCAGGAGTTAAAAAAGTAAAGTCACTTAGTTTAATAAAAAGGATTTTAAAAAATCAGAATTTAAAGGAGCTATAAATTGCATTGATAATATGCAAATTTTTTTCGTATTTAAAGAACATATACGTGCATCGTGGTGTGCACTTTAAGCTTAAAATTTTTTAATTTAACGACGCTGTCTCGAAAATCCATCAAAGTATTGCTTATAGAATTAGGCATAATTACTTTATACTCTAGCATTCTTTAGACTTGAGTAATTTAATTATATATATAGATATTAAAAAGGGATTATTTGCATAAAAAATCGACGCATTTTATTTGGATATTTTTGTTGGAAATTTGCATCGCCAGCGACGTAAAATAAATCTTTGGATGATCGAGCGAGATAAAGTATTAGTTATTAAATAAAGCAAAAAACAAATATATATATTTTTACTGAAACACGCACTTCACTTTGTTTTATGATTAAAATTATACCAATAAAATTTATTCCCCATGTGCAAACTGCCCACAATGGAGTATTTTATTAGATAAAGTTACTCTATGGTTAACTGGAATTCAGCAGATGAGCCTTTCGTGTTAGTTTTTCTTGTTAAATTTGAATATTGAATAGTTCTTAGCCCATATAATGAATCATTTAATATTTATGCGATGTACGCTACTACTGTTCTTACCGAGAAATGCAATTCCATGTACAGCTAATCTGTCTCTCTCATAGATGAAAAGTCTGTTTCAGCATACTTGTTACTCTCAAGATTGTAATCACCATCCAAAATGCGGTTTACGGTATTCTTTGCTCAAAAATTAATATTGTTAAAGTCCCTTGACATTGCTCATTGCCGATGCTGCTTGATGACTTTGTCGGGATTGTAGTTTCACCTAATTCTTCTTCTATTACTGATTTTCGCTTGAATATGCAATCTATAACTAATCAACGCAATAGCTAATCTATTTAAATAATTATTACTTGTGCTTCGTAACGTATACCAACACATATATTTGTACTTTGAAGTAGATGGGATTTTATTAAACGTCATTTGTTTCAATATTAAAAATGAACAATTTATATTAGACAATTATATACATTTATCATACTAATATGAATAAAAATATAAACATTTATATATAATATCAATATATAATAAATATAAATAAGAATGATATGCGAAAGCTCCTATTGATTGATAATATGATTCGACTATTCATTCAAATTGGTTAACTATTAAACAAGTTAAGAGTTTGATATTAAAAATATCTTGAAATTATCAGTGCAAGACAAAACTTTACAAAATTATTATCTTTACTTATTACACTTTCTCATAAATCTTATTTTAATCATGACAGACTGTTGATGTATATATATATATATGTGTGTGTGTGTGTGTATATCGGAATGAATTATATTGTTAAATATGACAATGATAAAAAAGAAAGCATATTTTATTACTAGGAACTGAATTTTCTTTGAGAATTTGCTACCTTCGACCGTAAACAAGATCGCAACAATGGATTTGTTACTTTTTTTTCTACCTTCCTGAAACCGAGGTAGTCTTTACGGTTTGCATCATACCTTCCTCTCGCGTTGTAAATTTTTCGTATTATGGAAACGCTTTGGTGCTATAAATAAAAGAATTTCTCCTTGGGAATAAAGCAACGTATTTCACAAGTTTATATCTATAGATTATAATTTCGGAAGCCAGGGAGAAAAGCTTTGAAAGGCAAAGAAACAACATGGAAGAGAAATTATAGTTTTTGTAAGCGTTGAACTCGGGTCCTGTTTAACCGAATATTAAATCCATTAATCTGTATTGTCAATGATAATATTACAAGGGCATACGTAATTGCCCGCTGATACGGGGAAACGTTCAATACAGCCTCAACTGTAATACGATCGTCCGTTTCTCATTTTGACAGTGAAACATAAGCTTAAGCATCAGACGGTATCATCATCACTCACACACAGAATGATTTTCGCAAATCTCGCACTAGTTTGCATGTCACAATGAAGAACAGCTCTCGTTATATTTAGCTAGTGAAAGTCACTTGGTGCTCGTGGCTTTGGGTGGGGACAAGCAAACTTGTCCCAGAAACATTATTTTAAAAAGTGGAATGAAAGAATAATTGACAGTATTGAAAAATCTTTGGGCCACTCATACTGACGATATTCAATCATCTTTAATTTGATTCTTATTAGTAAAATAGATTTTCGTCTCATTTATATTTGTGTTTTAAAAGTTTCATTCCGTTTGAAATATCGAATATTAAATTATTGTATTGCAACAAATGATCATTATAATATTCATTTATATAATTCATTTATATATCAGTATATATAAATATATAATATAAATGTGCGTGAGTGGGTTTGTGTGTGTAATTAAATAAATTAAATCCGAAAATTGAAATACTTGAGTAGAGCTATTTTATATACAGAAATAGAAATACGAAATAAAAATGTTATTATATTCTGAAATTAAAAAGCATTTTCTCACGCTCTGATTAAAAACTTTATTGAATTGCATTTATTTAATTTAATTCTTTTATCAATACTTTGAAACTTGCATATGATATTATTGTTGTCCCGTCTAAATAAATTATCTTTCTTTTACGTACTAAAACTAACGTCGCATTAGTATTGAAAACCATAATTTTACATCTTAGATCACTCGATTATCAATGATATTTTTATTGATTCATATTGAGACAATGAATTTTTATTCATTGATAATATGTGGTAGACTTTCTTTTAATAATCCACAACTACATTCAAATATTGTTTTATAATAAATCAAAATTACCAAATAACGTGTGCTATAATATGTGCGAGAATATTAAACAATTTATTCGCCAATATAAAAATATAACTTAAAGTACGTATTCTTTCTTAATTGCGTCAAAATAATAATAATTATTTATAACAAATAAGCGTTAATAATCGAAGTTCACTGTTTGCAAAAGAAACAATATAACTGGGAAAAAAATCTTCTACTCAACTATGCGAATTCAGACAGTGTTATACAAGGTCTTATATAGTTAAAATAAGAAAGGAAAGCAAGACGTAGGAATTTTCTCAAGGATGTAGTAAAGGAAATTGAGGTAATGAAAGTAAACAGCGAGAAACGTCATCCCAGCGAGGATTGCAACGTGGATTCGGCAAATCTCCTCGCCCTGTCAGCAGCTCAATGTGGACACAGCAAAACTCATCATCTCGACGAAAGGAATCGGAAGATTCGAGAAAATCTGTCACAAGTCCGTTGAGTACACCACAAAACTCGTTGTCTATGGAAGGAAATGAAGGAGCACGGCGAAATCCGGCCACCCGTCAGGATCCTGATGTGGATACGGCAAATCTCGTCATCTCGCTCCTCAGTCGATTGTGGACATAGCGAAACTCATTGTCTCGGTTACGTAACAACGTAGCCTCTTATGGGCTCGCAAGGTCACTCATTATGCGCCGTATTAATTGCCTAACGCACACGGATTAAGCATTGTCGTGTGTAATACTAACATTCCAGTTGGAAGGTGATTCCCACGAATATTGAATTCAACGATTCATCAAAGATTTCTTCTTCTTCTCAATTCTTTCTGAGTCCAAGTGTTCTTTTCAACTAGAAATTAAAAAAATTAATTTGCTATCATAATATAATCTACTCAGCCATTTCCAACTACCATTAACTTTCCTAGCTCTTACGTATATCTGATTTCCTCCTCCCTCCCCACTCTCTCTCTCTCTCTCTCTCCATATATATATATGTATATATGTGTATATGCTAACTCTTGAATGGCGAAATCTTACTTAGCTTTTAATGGACGTCCCACTGGACGATATGAGCAGTAAAGGGAACTTTATATCAATCCGGCAGAGGATCGATAGTTGGATAAATCTCCTTCCCGAAACCATTCTTTGATGATTTTGGTCATTTTTCCATGCTCCTATTACATGTCGATATTGGACTAATTGGAGCCGTTAAAAATGCCAATTATTGCTTCATTTAGTATCGTGAGTTTAATCATTCGATTAATTTCAGGCGGCGTAAGTGTCTGAGAAACATTGAAAAGGATAATTGTTTTGATATGAAAATGCCTCGCGAGGTAATTTAATTTTAATAAAACTAGAGACACGAGGTAACTTTAGAGATACGAGTAATTATTATTCCGGGAATATGCATGGCAGCGCATTTATTTAAAGGTTAATCGGACGCCCACTTTAAGGCGTAATCGTAGAGGTTTAAAGCAGATAAAGTGAGATGGAATTTGAGAAATAGGCATTGCATTTTTATCTCATTCCTTTGTAAGGAAATACCGTAATTTTTAACGCGCTTTGAGAATTTCAATTGTTATTAATTTTCTGCTTGTGCGAGAATTTTCAGGACTCCAAGGAGTTAGCCTCACGGAAATAAGTGACCTCCTGGTGATTACTTGAAGGGTTGATGTTGGACAGAAGCTCCAACCACTAATGAAGTATCCTCACTTCGGTAATATGCAATCCGGTGAATCTGGCTGTGGAGATTGCATGCTCGTTCTCTTGATAAAATGAAAAGTATTATTTCTCATCCGATAGCTTCTTTTGTGCCAAAGTACTCAACAAGCATTCACCGATAATTTAAATCGACTACTGGAACACATCGTGAAAATAGCTGGAATTTTTCCCACTACCAACATTTTGCAGGAGACTTATTTATTTATGCGAGTACATGAGTATATAATATATAATATACATAAATCTATTTTATTTTTTAGATTTAGCGCAAGAACACGAGTACATAGTATATATATATATATATGCATACATACATACCATATATATACATGTGTACCGTAGCTACATATAATTCAAGTACCATAGCATCAAAATTATATGCATTAGAATATTGCAAACTGACATTTTAATGCCTCTGGAGCTTCTAATGCGTACATAACGAATTTCTCCAATAATACCAGCATAGCTATCGTTTTTAGCAAAAATCGAGTAATAAAAAAGTAAGTAACAACAATAAAGCAACAAGTGCAGCCAAGAGAAGAAAAACAAGGGAATAAGTTGTGGTTGGCACATATACATACCAAGTAAGAACTCGAACGATTGTCTGTTTTATAGACTTTGAAATTATCCGCTATAGATGACAAAGAGGCTGGCAAAACTTTTCAAGGATAGACAAACAATGGAGTACGAGAAGTTCGGTCGTAAAAAGTGAAAATATGATATCTGAAAAGTGCAATAGGGTCGATATATTTAAGCTTTAACTCTTGCCAATTAAAATTTCCACAATAGTGTTAGAGTCGGAGAACAATGTAAAAATAGGCAGAGCGATGAATGGATTTTTCATTGGAATATTCCACCGACAGTGTCAGCCTCTCCACAGCCCATTCCTTCATTGTTTTTCAATTACAATTTAGAATTCCCATTATTGTTTTACAATTATAATCATCTATGCTTAACAAATACGAAGAGCGTATTCGCGAGTATTCTTCACTCGAATTGTAATGGCTGGCCCGATGAGGTTATGCTTCGACGTTTAAGGTGAATGGCTGAGAGTCGCGTTATTCACCAGCGGATTACGATTGATAAATGCCAGGAATTATAAAGAGGATTCCGCGTCTGTGAGCGAGCAAAAGGTCGAATCTCCACTCACAGGTATTTGCGAGAGCAGTACAGAACACTTCAATCCCAGTGCGCGTATAAATAATTTGAATATCGCGCTACTTACAGATTCTCCCCTACCCGACACTCCATTATTTATACCAACAAGCACGTTCAAAAGTCCTCTTGTTCAATAATCGTCATGGGCGATCGGATTTTACTGCGCTTTATTACTTGTCCAGCTGTCGTTTGGGAGAGGCGAGGGAAATTATGGGCATCGTCCACGATTTCTCATTACCATGACTCTCTTTGCTCGTGCTTATGGCAAATTGCCATGCCAACGAATGTCTGGCGCCTACGCAGCCACGAGGGACTCCCATTTCCATTTACGTCCTCGCATTACCACAATGTCCCAATCCAGTAATTTGTTTATTAAATTTTAGGCCGTAATTAGAAGCAATTTCCCTAAAAATGCGCAAAACTCACTTAACAAAATATCCCCCGACATAATTGCAAAAACACCGGTTGACAAGTGTATGACGCTCATACGGTTCGGGCACCGTCCATACAACAATATTATAGAGATGATTTTCCATCCACTCGAGGATAACAATAATTTATTTATTAAATTTTCAATCAATGGAAAACAGAATTGATATTAAGCTTTTATTCGCTGCAATGAATGGTTCCAACTTACTTTATCAGCTTTAAAATGACTTGATAAGGCACTTAGCGTCCTTACGCTCGCTATCCAAATTTACCAAAACAGTATTCCTTCGTTGTTAGCATTACAACGAAAGGACCATTCGACTCAACAATAAGCGCATTTTATCAAACGTTTCAACTACCATCTAATTAGGTCATTGAAATGCAAGGCCGGAAGAATCGGCTAAAGTCAGCCTGACGTGCTGCGTAAGGCGCATTGGCGGCGAAGCGAGCCACGCTTGGAGTTGTAAAAGTTTGCGTCCAATGGCTTTCCGGAGACAGAGCTCGAGTCGAAATAATATTAAAAGTCCCGTTGAAGCCGAGAGAGAAATGCCGGTCCCATCATCCGATCCGGTGTTACGTCCGAAGCGAATATAAAGGATGGAGGCGCTTTAGCCAGCAACTTCTGCTTCTCCGGTTGGTGTTGGGCTCCAGCAGAAGCCGCCGAGGGACTTCCGGCTAAGCGATCGAGCGGCAGCGGTGCGCGCGACCTCGACTAAGCCGCTTCCTCACGCATCTCCGTAGCCGAGTTCCGGCCACGAGGACCCTCGCACCCTCGCACCGCCGCTGAGGAGACGCTCGTTTAATGCGGGAGGCCGAGGCGATTGTGCCCCCTTGGCAAGCAAATGGGAATATGGAGCGCACTTCCTTGGTGACGCGTGCGCGCCTCTCTCTCTAAATCTCGGCCAGTGACATCAATTGCCTGGCGGCCAAAGAAATTTGCTTTTGATTTCGTGCATTCGTTGATATTTATGTGCCTCGAAGGGCCGCGCTCCAGCGGCATTATTTATTGGTCGTTACGGAACTCGGTATTGTGCGCCGCGAATATTTTACAACAACAAAAGCAACAACGAAACAAACGCGGAACTGGTCGTGCCCTTTCTGTTTCTGCTTTTTTGCGTTTCTGTTGCTTTGGGGATAATATGTATGTTGATTTAAAGACGATAGGGTACGAGATGCGGAGAAGTAAGCGTAAGGTAAACGAGCGATTGAGAAGTAATTTTAGACACATTAGAAGTATAGTGGTGAAGGAATTGCCTGGAATCTTGGCTTTAATGAAATCTTTGATTTGCAGATGTAAAGCCCGTCTCAAAATGATTGTATCTCTCAAAAGAGAAATTACTAGCGCATAGGAGATAACACTTAATTGGGTAATTTATCGTAAATATATTATTATAAGAATGATCGATGCGCATTAATGCTACTCCGTCGTAAAATTAATTAAGGTTATTCATAATTAAACCAATGTTAATAATTGTGATTAACATGGATGTGGTTAATGATGGCAATGGTAAATATAAATTACGAATTAAAATTGAAATTAAATTCTTAGTAACTTACTAATAATTCAGATTAAATCGCAATCTTAATTAAATCTTTTACACCCTAATTTCTTATCATAGAGCATCTCGAGTGTCGAGAGACGCGAAACTCTAGGCATTTTTCGTTAGACAACTTAAGCATGATTGATGCATCAATTTTTATCCTTACATAAGCGCTTACCTCTTCCCTCTCTTTTTCTCTTCTTGTTCGTTTGTTTTCGACCGAGGCACAGCGCATAAATCAAATATTCATAAAATATTTATCAATAACTAACGTACGAGGCCGCGCAAGCGGTTATTCTGTGGATAAACCCGAGTTATTCCACTTTTGGTTGACGCCTCCTTAATCAACGCTTAATCAAATCCTCGCAATGGGATCCTCTCGGAAAAATGCGCCAATAAGAAAGTGCATGTAATTTCAGTTTCATATCTTCGTCGCGGCGAGGCCACATCAATTGCCCCCAGATAATCCAGCTTTTCATTAAACGAAAGAGCCTCCGTCCATTGTCCGTTATATCTCGGTTATATAGGCAGCGCTCAACCCACACTCGTTACGTCGCCTATATTCGTTGAAGCTATCTTCGAAACAGTGTGGGTAGAGAGGCCTCTTAGGGCTACTGCTCCAGCCTCTCCGTGAATTCTCATTTTGCGGTTATTTTGTTTTCGACGCTGCGCTACACGGCCGACAATAATGAGCACTAAATATTATCGCCTCGGCCGTCCCGCGTTGCGCTTCAACCTCCTGGTGCCGCTCGCCTAGCAATGATACCAGAAGATTAAGTAACTTGCAGCTGATATTAGGTGGCCCGAGCGTTTAGGATGCGCCGAGATTTAAGCGTCCTAGGAATTTTTACTCTTATTTAAAAGTAGAGGCGGCGAGAAGTTGCGAAGAATCGCTACTTAGAATGATGTTCTCAAGGTCGTAAATGCGCGCTGCGAGATGGGGGGGTTCGTGACGTGAAAATGCCGAGGCGTCTAAAAGCTTTTCTACTTTCCACTTCAGCCAATCTTAAAGGATGAACACGTAGCATGTCATGCTTGCCAAACTATCGAAAATAATTATAGTTTGTCCAGTAATTAATGTGCGAATAGTTATTTATTGATCGTAAATTGGAATTAGTTGGCCAATGTACGTGCACGTATTAAGGTTAAGTATTTCGTTATTTTGACAGAGAAACTTTGCGTAAAGACTCGTTTGGCTTGGCGATTTATGAGTATTGGGAGTGGAAGGCAGTATTGGCAATATCTTCACGCCTATTAAAGAACTATGCATTTAAAATATTAATTCGCCTAAAATTATGATTAAATACATTTTATTCCGAGTAAGGACTTTTTGACGAGGTTGAGTGCGAGGTAAGTAAATTTTTTCGTCTTCGTGATATAGTCCGTCGACGAGGAAATGACAACGACTGTCAAATCGCGTTATACATAATCATAATGACATTCATCTAGATAAATACCTATTTTGTTACTCCGAACGCTTATTTATGAATCTGTCATTTATCTAAATATTTTAATTGGATTTGTGCTCCTCCAGAGTTTTATGACTTTAATTTTTAAAATGGAAATTAAAAGTTTTATTAAGACGAGAGAAATATCTCAATTTAAAACTTTTAAAACTGTTATTCTTCTTCGTATTATGTAAGTTATATTTAAATTAGTGGCAGTGAATAAAAATTATCATTCGCATTGAGTTCATGAATAAAAATTCTTTTGAAACTTTTGAAATTTTAAAAGACAAAAAGAATTTCATACCAAATCAAGTTTCAATTTTTATCCTGTATATTTTATAAAGTGTTTCGACGATATCTTATCTGGCATGACTCGGGAATCCCACCTTATAACATTATTTAATGTTTGGAGTACTGCAAATTAAACTTGTGTATTATCTTGTACTCTGATGAAAATGCGTAATCTCCATTACTTTTAAACTTCAATTACGAATACAAAAATAAGCATAGATAGAATACACTTTTGTCGTATATCTAAGCAGTATATATTATATTTATATTGCTTTATATGTGAATAAAAGGCAGGAGAATATTATCTTAATAGTATTAGAATATTTTAAGTTTAATAGAGTTTATTACTGATTATTTCAATCAATTAGTTTGAAACTTCCATATCGTAAACTGGAGCACACCGATGACTATGAGGAAGTTATAATTATATACATATCTCCAAGTTCACATAAACATCCTTTCGTTTAATATACACACACGCGCGCATATATATATATATGAGTGTGCGCGCGTGGGTACGTGCGGGATGCATTAAATTCGATTAAAAATTGAGGAAACTCGAAATTTAAATACGCAGCGCGACCAAAGCCCATATTTAAATAAACATTTAAACGACATTTTCATTATGAAACTCGGGATTATTTGAATTTACCTTCATTTCGCTCGCCAATCAATTAAATGACACTGCCCCAACTACTAACCACGTAAAGATCTTTAGTAGAAGAGGCTTAAGCCGAGGTTATGCACTTTTTATCAAAGCCACAGGAGGCTTTTTACTGCGATCAGAGAGCAAGGAAAGCTCTCCCACCCCAGTCCCCTTGATAACTCTATTATATTTAAAATGCGAAGGGAGCGGATGGGAGAGCATGTAATGCCAATTAGAGCTAAGAACATCGGACATCGTCAGCTTTTCGTCCTTGTCATCTTGCCAAGCTGATGGGGTCGCACGTGTGTAGTACTGGATTACAAGTCATAGCGCTGCCTCTACGATGGTGGATGGTTGGCGGGGCGTGGGTGGGAGGCAGATAGGGGGATAATCCGAAGCGGAATCAGGTGTCGAGGGCGTGGATAAGTTGAAAGTAAATGTGCGACCGATTCGAATAGACCAAGTGAAGTTTTCTGTCGCATGAGTACTTGCGATCCGCACCGCTTACCTTCTTTTATTCGCTCTCCTATGGTTGGCGAGTTTACAAAGTTGTTGGAGGAGAGTAAGTTTCACCCGAGAAGATTTGAGCAGTTACGAGATGATGAAGAAATATTGTTTATAAATTTTGTGTACAAAATTCACCTAGAAACTCTACGTATTACAAATGGGAAGTCAGCTTTTCATTCATTGCGCATTTAATACATTGAGAAAATAAGTTTTGGAATATTTGCCGTAAGAGACTCGATGCCCGATTGGCAATGCTATTGAAGCATTTGCGTGCGTGTGTATGGTGGATGGTTGTGTGAATGTATACGCGTGTATATCTTGCACAACATCTATCTACTTTAATTGCGTAGAGATATCTTAATTTTATCTTAAATTTAGATTATCTTAAATTCATCTAATGGTTAATTTAATACAAATTATAAAGAAAGCGCAAAGTTTTACAGTAACTATTGATTTTTGTTGTTGTTGTTGTTGTTGTTGTCCAGGATCCAAGTTTGAGAATAATATTATATTCGTTCATTGGTTTCAAATATTCGAACTATGTTAATGTCAGCGAGAGAACGAATGCAACACAATAGATGAAGAGAGGCAATAGCTAAAGTCTAAAGAGAGGCAAAGGAAGTGATGGATAAGTGCAATTTTTTTAAATGAAAGGAGACTTGGAGGGTCAGAAGTTTGGTAGACCAGGCGCAAACTTAGGGTAGTGGCTCGTCAGTTACGTACATATATATACACATCAGGCATACTCTTTTCGTAATATCCGATGATATAAACGCCTGGAGGCTCCCAAAGGTATGGCACCCTCTTGTCACTTTTTGGGGTGGACACCCCAGTAAGTCTGTCTTTATCTATGGACAAGTGTATTATGCCGGGAGGAGTGCAGTATGGGTGTGGGCGCGTATGTGCAGCCTGTGGGAATAATCGTAAATCGGACTCATCTGTAAAAAGAATTGCGGAAAGCTTTCCGCCACGTGATCTGCATTTGATAATAATAGTTATAGTTACTGGTGGCAGAATAGAAATACCTCTTGACTTATTTTACATCTATCGATGCATACGTATGCCTTATTAAAAAAACAGAAAAGAAAAAAAAACGTATGTACGTATATTCTTTCTCGTGCGTATGTATAGCGTATGAATGTAAAAATCCCGGAGAATAATCAGTTTGCTCGTATAAAATGATTATTGTATGAAATAGATTTTAAAGGGAAATGCTTTTTCAATTTCGAGTCTAAATTGAAAAGTAGTTTTATTTCATATCCAATTATTAATGACGAAGAACCGATGATGGACCTCATGTCGATGTACCAATAGTTGGAAGTGTTTCTCTCTCTCTCTCTTTCCCTCTTCGTTCAATATTCTTTATTTTATTAAAACACATTTATCTGTATTTTTTAATTGTACAGATACTTTTAGAGCGAGCATTTGTCGGTAAAATAATTTGTTGTATCGAGTAATCAATGCAATACGTGCAATAAACAGTTGTATTTGTGAGCGCTCGTACGACTACAAATGCAACCGACGTAAACGTAAACTTATCAACAATACGAAATTTGAATTACCGCGCTAGTCAACGAGTGATAAAATAGTTTTATTGTTTTAAACATTGAGCAATAAAGACGAGAAATTGGAAATCAATGTAAATAGGCGTCGTAAATCCGGCTTTATGTAAAGAAATGTTCTCTGCATGGCATTAAAGAAAAATCGCTATTTCGAGTCTTCCGTGACATGCAGACTCAATCGTCCACTATTCCCTTACGTATTTTCCTTAAATGGCTTTAAAGATCCTTAACACAATCGTAAATAACCCCGAAGTGTATTTCACCGGCGCACACATGCACTCTCAAGCAATGAAATGAAATAAATAACAAGCTGAGGGAAAAAATTTTTTAAAAGCTACATTGAATAAGCTACGGCGCACTTGTGTATTACCAACAGCTACGAGTCTGCAAAAATATTCCGCATAAATTTGCAAGAGCATTGTACGCGGCACTAACGCGCCACAATAAAAAGGAAGAGGGAAGTACGAGGAGGAGAGGAGCACGAGTCGAGCGTTTCTTCAGGCCAACTCTTATCTCCATGAGCTGGTGGAGCTGGACTTGCTTCGACGTATCCGTGATATTATCGATATTTTATTCGTATTTACCCTACATTGGCTCCCGTTCACTTCACTGCTCCACTTCAAACTCTCACTCTCTCTCCCTCCCTCTCTCGCTCTCTCGTCCCTGCCACAACTCACGAGCCCTTATCTCCTCCTTCTTTCTCTCCTCCCGCATCATGTCCGCGCCTTTAAGGTCGCGCATATTTGCGCGGCCACGTAAACGCGCTCAAACACTTGCACACACTCGAGAGAGAGAGAGAGAGAGGCTGTGTGTGTGTGTGTTCCGAATGGACGGGCCCGCGCATCGCAACAGGCTACGTCTTCAGTGAGGAAAGGGAGAAAGAAAGGATAGAGAGCCTCGCTCCTCCTTCGCCTCGGCGACAAACTAGGAGCGCTCACTTTGATACATTTGTTCCTTCCCATGCCTTATTTAACTCCGTTACTTTCCTTTTATTCCCCCCGACTCTCCCAAAAGGAGAGTCGCTAATGTCAATATACCCCACTGAAAGTCCCTATTTATCTTTGCCTCTAACGGCCTCAGCTTTTTATGCGCTCCTGCCGACCCTTCGTACTTCCGGCGCTGCGTCCCTCGAACGTTAAGCTTTTGCGAAAGAATATCGATGAGTCAGTGTATCTCATTGTCGATCGGCGCTTCTCATTCCCATTCCAGTCATTTGAATTTGCAAATAACAAGCAATTTATACAATAATCGGAGCTTAAGACTCCAACGTATGAATATAATTGAAGCTTCGCATTCGTTAGTTCGTCCTGCCGATGGTTAAGCTCGCAAAAAGAAAGAAGAAGAGAAAATGGAAAGAAAAAAAAATCTCTACACATTACGACTCATCCCAACATTCTCAATATTATTATTATTTACAATTCGAACGGTCGAAAAAAGCCCGCTCGATGTCTGTCCGCAGTCACATTCATTATCACATCACGTAGCTTATAAGCACATGTATGCCTGTCATATCAGATGCATGCGAGGAAAAGATAAGAAATCCTTATTTCACCGACTAAATGATACACATCCCTCCATCCCTGCAAGATTACCCGCGATAACATGACAAGGCTGTGCGAAATTGCCATGCAATGCAAAACTTGTAAGTAAAATATCGGGCAGGAGGGCCATAATGCCGTTGGCTCGCAATACGACGCCTGTCACTTTCGGCGTTTTGTTTGTCGTCGCGCGCGGGACCCCCCCTCCCCACCCACCCCCCACCCAGCCCCGCCCATCATATCGATAAATCAGTAAGCTCGACGTTTCGACGATTCGACTCCCACTCCCGCCACAGACCGATATTGCTAAAGGGGGAAGCAGAGAGAGAGAGAGGGAAGGGGTGACAATAGTCACGGTCAAATCACGCGGCTTATGCCTACCATATTCTCCGGATAATCCATGGTGGGCGCACGATTGCATGGTTTACTTAGCTCGAGCCATTCGCACCGGCTTTGCGTGCCATTGGCAAATGTTTACATCGTCGTATTGAAGAACCGCACGCATCAGCGGCCCAAATAACCACAGCCCCACACCATCTCTGCATTATCCGCACACACACTCAAGATCATCCGTGTGCGTGCGCCCGGTTGGGAGCCCTTTGTTTCTCGGCTTTCTTATGTGGCTCTGTGTGCGTGCGCACTGGGGCTCGGGTTGAATGGGAGAGAGGCTTTTTGCGGTGAGATGACCGACCTCTTACACGATCGAATCATTCGTCGGGATTTTAAGCTCGAACTTTATTCCCGTCAACTTGGCGCGACATTTAAAGACATTGAGTCACGCGATAAGAAGGCGTTTTAATTTCAGAATTTCATACGCTTGTCAGGCACAGCGACACGCCGCTCGAGCCTCTCTTTCGTCTCACTCTGATTATTATAAAAAGGATAACTCAAATAAAGAATTGCGTACAATGATCAGTCAGTCACTTGGGAGAGAGGAGCAATGGTTGCGAAAATGGAAGAACCGGAGTTTGATTCACGATCGGGTGAAGCTTTCTGAATTCTTAACGCCTTCTTCTCCTCTCCACGTAATGCGGTTAACTATTCTCTTCAAGAGCAAAGCCAAGGATTTATTTCAATTCGTTATTATTTTTTTTATCTTATTTTTGCCCATTTCAGCCTTCTGCTTATCGATATTATACCGAGATGCTGAACACTTTAATTCGTGAATTTATAATGCTTAGTTGCATTGGAGCCTGATGCTGTTTATCTGAAAAGTGTTGTTCTTCGGATGTAATTCGATTAGGTGTTTGAAACATTTTTAATCTCAAACTGGATGTTTACTTGGAAATACTTGTTGGCTTTAAGGATTTGTAACGAATGTAACGAATGCATTAGAGCGCGAAAATTCGAAAAAATTCATTCGACTGGAAATTGTGTGGTTTTTCATTATTAATATATATTAATAAATAACTTAATACATTTGTTTCATTTAATATACAAATTAGTTCGTAAGCAGAAAGCAATAATTTTGCGCACATTTAATATTACATAATGGCAATCAAATAATGTAAAATAATGCAGTGACTCCAACGTTAAAAATTACTTTATCATGATCAAGAAAGCCATTGTTACATGAAATATATGAATTTAAATATTTACAAAATGATATTTGTAGATTTCACTCGTATCGAATTTATTTATTGAATAAATCATCATAATTGTTGTACCAACAAAAATTAATATTCCTTATATAATTTTGAATAATGCATCGAAAATATTATTTAATGCCAATGTCACTTTACAATTATTCATTAGACATTATGAAATCAATATGCATAAATAATGCTCTACAATCGATATGTTTGTTCTTTTTAACATTAAAAATTGTCTCCACTACCAAGTGAAGTTCAAGCAAGGTCGAGTAAATTGTTTGAAAATTGAATTACAAAAACAGAATAACTTGAACGTTCTCACTCAATTTTATTGAAATTTGAATTGAATCGAGAAGTTTCAATAAACACATGGAGAAATATAAATGATAGACAATGGCAATACCGTTATTAAACAATAGTTTAAATAAAAAAATTCCTTAATTCGCCTTTTACTTCTAACACGTATAACTACATCGAAATTCTAAGAATTCCATTGCCATTTACTCTTTATTTACTGTTTCTCTTCCGTTTCAGTGATTTATTTTGCCAATTCCTATTCTCTTTCTTTTCTATCGGCTTCTCCTTTCTTTTTCTTTCCTGATCAAATTTCGTGTACAATTCATCGCAATTGAAGAAGCGTTCGAGGAGCGCGACGTTTCATCTTCTGATTTATATTAGCAACCAAGTCGTCCCATCTTGTATGCATCGATCATTAATGAAACTACAACTTTATAGTCCACTTATCGATCATTTAGCACAAAAATTCGAATACTCTCATCCTTTATCATCTCTTAATCACCAAATATGCAAACATTTTCGAATTACAAAAGCTACATTCTGATAAACGATCGTATATTATTTAAAGATATTTTTTATAATCAGTTCTAGAAATATTGTTTATTTAAACGCAAAGAATAATTTTCATTCGGACAAATTTTCACGAACGATTAGAGAATAAGAAAGTTATTTTATATAGAATAATGAATTCGCGTCATTCTGTTTTGGAATTTTACATTAATCAACAAATATTTCAAACTCAGTTCTATATTCAAGTTTTATGTAAATGAATTATTCGAATAATAAAACAGAGCGGCAACATAAACAGGAAAATGTAATTTTAATATCAGGCATATTAGCATTTTATCATTCTTTACTGCATAAAAATTTACACTGTAAAATGTTTGACAGTTGTGACAATCTAATAAATCCTGCTGTGAACACACACACATATATGTGTGTTGTGTGTGCGCGCGCGCGCGCGCGTACGTGTGTAATTAAGATTGTGAATATACTATTGATCTGTTTTCTTATTTCCTCCGTATTTCTATTGCATTTATTTGCATATAAAAATAAAAAAATAATAATTGAATAACATAGTTGTTTGATTTACGATATTACGATTAAAAAGACATACATATTGCACTGGATAAAATATGTTTTGAACTGATCACGAAAATTATACACCTTTAATGACAATAAAATCTCGACTGCCTGTGTGTTTAAAAACTTGTTTATATTTTTTATTGGATTTTCCGATTTTTGTAAGTAAATTTTTATTTTATCACTTTGTATAGAGTTCCAATAGTACCGTAAACATGAATATGAAATTGTATAATAAATATTGTACTGTGGTAATTAAATATTCACAATACCTAATATATTATTTCAGAATAATATTATTATTTATTCGAATATTATATTTTATGTTTCTTTAATCACATTTAAATTATTCTGACACTCTAAATATCAATATTTTATTATTACATAAAAAGAGCAATTATTTACGTTTGACAATTATACCATTTGACAAAAAAGGATTAACTTAAACAAAACTAGACTTTTATTATATATATATATATATTTGTTTTATTTTATACATTATTTTAATCTTTTATTCATCACGTATTAGAATATAAATAACAAATAATTTTTTCTTTTATGTGAATTGAAAATTCTTAAATCTAATAATAATCATCATTAAAATTTATAATACTTTCTTTATCTAATAGCCTGTAATAATATATAATAATTTAGATAAAGAAAATTTTTAATTGTAAAATAATTTATAAAATAAAAAAAAATAAAAAGTAATAAGTAAAATTTAAATCTGATTCCCACAACATAAATTAACGTAATCTATTTGTTTTATTCACATTCGCATGTTGATATATTATTTGGTTTGTGTACCTGTTCATATATGTTTATATATATATATATATATGTGTGTGTATAGTAAACTACTGTGTACTTTATGCGGAATCAAAATGTTTACACAAATTTTGTTCATACTTACATTGATCTTTATGAATAAAAATGAAATTTTTATTCCGTGTATAAAGTAACGTTTGCCAAAGCAATTCTATTTAATTACTTGAATACATTTTATTGCGTAAATATTTTTTCCAAAAATTTTGAATACCATTTTAGAGATTTTTTTTTATAATATACAATTTATATTTGCATATTGCAAGGTTAAGATTTTAATTGGATCTATTGAAACGTTTCTAATACTAAATCATCGTGCGTGCGAGGTACTCTTCTCTGGAAAAACAAACAATTCGTTTTATAAAATTTGTTGGAAAAGATTTGTGTACTCTAGTTAATAAAATATAAAAGAGATTTTAAAAAACGATCCATTCCATTTTATTATATTGAAACTACGTCTGAATCGGGTTAATTTTTTGAGGCTACTGAAATAACATTAACTTTTAAAATTTCGAAATAATTGATCAGCTAATTTGAAATATAAATAACAAGCTAATCTAAAAGAAAATAATAGCTTTAAATAAAGAATAATTCAGTGTCACGTTTGGAGCTTTAACGAACCGTCATTATAACATAAAAAAGTTTCAACTTTCAACTTATTTTCTAATAACTGCACTCTCCTAATACGTTGTCCTTTTCTACATTTAAAGTTTTATATAAGTAATATTATATAACTTTTGAAAGTTGAATAAACGAAATCGTTTAGTCTTAAAAAGAAAAAGTAAAATAGTAATTTAACCAAAAAAGTATAACAGTGAACATAAAAATTGCTAAATACTAATACTATTGATATTTGAAAAAGTTATAATTGCAGATAACGTTATACTTTAGCTGTACATATACATTATTTAATAATCGATTTATTATATATTTTAAATATAGGATATGAATAGAGTATTTTAATAAATATCTTATAAGGCCATAAGTACAAATGCACTCGAGTTCCTGATGCACAGATAATCAATTTGATTTCCTAAACAATTTCAGTTTCTATCAATAAACGTTAAATAAAATTGAATATTTACTTTTTTTACAATAAAAACTATTAAAACTATTGCAATGTAATTAAATTTTAAATGCCTAGATAAAACTTAAGCACACTTGCTATTCCCCTCTATTCATCTACACTCTCCTTCCTTTTCCTATACACCCGAGTCTACTCTCTCTCTCTCTCTCTCACCCCTCCCCGCCCCCTTTTATCAGACAACCTAGAACCTTTCCTTTTTCTTACGACTCTCTTTTCTCGCGTCTTCCTCTCACTTTGGCTTTTATGCTCACAAACACAACCTACCTTGTCTTACTCAAAGCACGTACCGCCTTACCATGACTTCCCCCTCCACGCTGCGCAATTCAAACAACCGTCACAATGACCGCGGATCTTCATTCAATGCGACAATTCGAGCTATTAGTTCGCCCTATCTCACATTCCCTCCCTCTCCCCCTCACTCGTAACGTTTCTCATTATTCAGCGCTTCTGAGAAATACATCTAACGCATGAATCCTGCCAACATATCTATCTATATATATTTATCATTTTTCATGCTAATTATTTACATTATTGTATGTAATGATATTGACCTGATGATAGGTCAATTAATATATCAATGTATTTATTACATTGTTTAATGGAAATAAGTATGCCATTTGAAGACCCAACACTTGACATTAAATTTAGTAAAAGGCTAATGGTAAAGATTTAACGTTCATTGGTAGAAAATTTGTAACAGCGATTATTGACGAGTAATTCGAAATATTAATAATATTCCAAAACAAACAGTAATAATGAAGTATATAAGTTAATGGAGAAATTTGAACGAATAAAATAAGGAATTTGATGACATTGTCACAGATATGAATTCATAATAGAAATAAATTTATTTTAATTTAGCAAAAGAAATTTATATTATATATTAATTTCAAATTAAACATAATATGTTTCAAATTTTAGTCTATTTATATATAAAATTATAATTATTAATTATACAAAGTTTATATAAAATTGTATAAACTTAAAAAACACTGATTAATATGTTTATGAAAAATATGGATTGTTGTTAATAATATTGGAATAGTATTTTCTGTAATTAATGTTGAATGATTGCGATATTCTGACTCTATAAAAATAGTAGCATTAGTTGACTTTTCGTTAGTCTCAAAATAAATATTTTAATAAAACCTTAATAAAAAGTTTTTTCAATCTAATTAATAATTTAAATATCCGTGAGAATTTCATGAATTAGAAAATAATTTTAAAAATATTACGTTCTCGATGATTGACGAAAGTAACAAACGAGTTGGCATAATAAATGAAATAAATCATTTATTATAGCATTGCGTGAATTTGTTAAATACTTAGCATTCAAGTTCATTTCGAATGAATATAAATTGAATTACCTTTGGAATAATAATATAATTATTTTGGAGTGGATATTAGTATAGAAGTTTGCTACCTCGATGTTCAATTAAGTTCAATAGCGAATTGGTAGGTTAAGTCGGTTCAACTTTTAATAGCTTACATGATTTGAAAAAGTTTAAATAGCACGAATAGCAGTTTGGATTCTATTTGAAAAAAATTTAAATAGTTTTGTATAAACTGGCTTACTTCGTTGTTTACTTACTGTTTAGTAGTGTATACAAAAAAAAATGAATTGTTCAAAAGTTAATATTTACAAGGTATTTTAATACAATCATGTTATATATAAAAGCTATTTGGAATTGTATCAATCAATTTTTTTATATTTTTCATTTTTAAAGATTCTTATATTGTTTATTAATCCACATATTGTATTATAATGAGAATATTTCGATTGGCCTTAGTGTATTAAGTTATGTTAATAAATTAGTATCTGATTAATCGGATTGCATGATCGTTAGATTTTTCAGAATTAGAGGAACTGTCTCTATAAAATATCGACAATTTCTAATCTAAATTGTCGTTAAATTAAATATTATATTATCTAGATCTTATAATGGGTTATTTAAAAAATAAACTAAAACAAAATGTTAATTGTCCACTAATGCGGTATTTCGTTTAAAGGCTTTCGTGATAAAACAAGAATTCTTGTAGGAAAGGTGCCAATGGTGCGTTCCCATTTCCAACTTAAACACAAATAAATTTACCAATAAAAAAAAACAGGAACGGAGGATAATTATCATCGACATTGCCGCTTCGATTTTGCATTCAATGATGTCGCCTGGCATACGCCTCAACAAGCAAACAGCCAGTTATCTCGTTGATTAACGGCAATAACTTTGATGGCTTACTATAGGTAAGGGTACATTACGCGCGGCTTCATATGTTCGATGGCGTTGTTGACTTCCGGAATAATGTCGTACTCTGGTTGCGCCTACTCCTTGAATGAAACGAAGGTCGTAATGATGGTGGGTTGTTGCGAGTAGAGGAAAAGTACGTGGCCGTAAATAGGCACTTTAATAATATTCGAAACCCGATGGTTATGTTGAGTGGCGTCGATAGCCAAGACTAGTTATGCCGAATACGCGAGGATTTTGTATTTTATAAAAAGTTATTTCGATAGGCGGTTCCGAGTTATTCGGAGTGAGTAATGTGGGTTTTCATATTTTCTCGCGACACGCTGAATGCCTACATTGGCGGTAATCAGCAATAGATCATCGATCTCTCGCTTGGTCGATAGCGTTAATATATCATGCGCGTTTGTGTGTGTGTGTGCGTGTGCCGGAAGGATCTGCCGATAGTAAATGCGAAGGGCGGATTAGGCAGAAGTTTCATTATCACTCACAAAATACTTGATAAGCCTTTTTTCTTGTATCTAATTCCTAGTTTTTTTTTTTTTTTTCATTTTTGTTTTATTACCGTGACTCCTTTATTCCGTTTAATACAGGATAATTTTCCGATATCTCACATTATGGTCTGCAGGACTTTGATCTTAATATTATGAATATTTATTGATAATAGGACAGAGATTGCACGATGGATATCCCAACTTTACTTTATTATTAATTCTTAAAAAGAAAAGGTAGGTTATTTAATTTATTATAGATTTAATTTACTATAATTTATATTGTAGATTTTTCGCGTACATTTAGAACTTATTTTCCATTTACATTTGAAGAATCAACAGACATTATTTCATTTAACTTGCCAATTTATAGTATTGTACATAAAGGGATTACATTATAGTTTATTATGTTTATTATGGTTAAATCTTTAAAAACTCTCGATACTAATTTTAGAATATCTTTTAATTATGTCGACGATTTACGGGTTAATTAATAAATGGCATGTGAATAAGACTTCGATTTAGCATAAATTTTAAGTGTAAATTTAACTCTTTCTCCGATAAATTAAAAATTTAATAGGATTTTAATAAGAATACCTTGTCGATATTAAAATTATTCCAAACCATTTTTATACGACAATATAATTTCATCAAATTTCACCTACTTTCATTACTGACAATAATATATTTTATACTTACTAAATGACGCACTTTCAATAAAATATCATTGATTTAATATTATAATTTAATTATTAATTATCCAAAGATGCATGATATAAAATTTATATTAGATAGTAAATTAAATTAACGAGCCTCGTTTAGATTTATTAGAAGAACGGGATTTAAGTGCCAGTGTGTGCGCGCACTTAGGTGTATATTTTGGGTGTGTGGTATTTGCAAGAAAGGTAAAGAAGGCAATAGAAGGGACAAGCCCTTAAAAGGTCTTTTATAAAGAATAAGATAATCAAAAAATAAGAAATTTGTAAAGGACCAAATGTTGAGAAATAATGAGGTACCCCGTCTATCCAGCTCTCGTGGGCTCAACTTCACCTCTTCCGACCTGGCCGATTGATTGAGGGTTTACCTCCTGTGACTCTATGCACTCCCTGATGTGTTAAGGAGTGGGGATATAATAGGAGTGATGTTGGCGATAGGATTAATTAACACGTGTGTGTGCTTTCTCTATTTATTTATTTATAATTACACTCTCTCTCTCTCTACTGGCAATGTGTCTGAGGATGCTTGGGTGTGTGTGTGGGTGGGTGTGTTAATGATAAATGGCTGTGACGCTTAAACGGAGATTCAATTGCATTCGAAAATCCATCCTTGTTGTGGTTTCTGATAGAATATCAGGGTTTCTTGTTGACCTCGGGCTGAATGTTGCGTAGTTGCTTCAGCTAGAGGGAGTGCAGTTCTGTGATTCTCTTTGTTTGGTTGCTTTTGCGCGTCTTTGCAGTTGAAAGTTGAACTGTACTTGAAGACGATGTACTTACTTCACGCGGATTCGACGGCGTGGCTCACTTTGTCCTCGCAGTTCACCCTCACAGCGACTTTACGCCACCTCGTCGAAACTAATTCACTTGACTTTTTCTTATTGGTCCCGCGATCGGCACTAATTATTATTGGTGCATCGAGTCCTTTGTCTCTCTTGCGGTCACTCCGGCTGCGCGGGAAAGCCGAGAAGTCGCCTCGGCTCGAGTGGTGGCAATTGCTCTTGCACGTGTAATTTCCTTCTAGATTTTTCTATCAATGACCGTTATGTATTTGGGCTACACGTTTCTTTGTTTATGTGCCGCACTTCCATTTCACCAACACTAATGATCGCGTTACTCGGCGCCGAAATGACGGTTGGTTTTATTATACGGATTTTACGAACAGACGGGAAGGAAGAAAAGTCAAATAAGCATAAAGAAAATTCAAATTCTCGTAGAGAATAATTAGACGGGAATAATAATTAGTATCTAGGCGATATACAATTAATTTCTTTCTTTTCAATTCAATTTCTCTCATATTTTGAGATTCTTTGAGCTTTCATGGAAGAATTAATTGAAGTTAAGGGCCATTTTTTTCATTAATCAACAGTGTTCTTGAAATAATTGATATGTATATATATATACACTGGTAAACATTAAAATGTATGAAAAAATTTATTGTGATTAGCAATGAAATACTCTTATAATTTTTATGTGTACATTAAAAAATATCATATAAATTTGAAAAATATAAGATTGTCTTTCTCGTTTTATTTACATTGTAAATATGTTTGTATTATCACGGCTATTATACTATTTTAATATAAAATATTCTATATCAAGTACAAGATTAGAGGATAAGCATCTTTTGTTTCAATGTTTGTAGCTTAACATGTGAAATTATGTATATTCACCCAATATAATAAACTTAATGTTCTAATGTGTAATAATAATAATCATTGGACAAGAATACGTTTTAATGTTTTCTGTAGCTATTGAAAATGGTAAAATAATCAATCGAATAAATATAGATTAAAAATGTTTATATGACTTATATGAATTGATCTAACTCTATTTCGTAAATCTATTAATTAGAATTCCCAATAAGTAAAATATCATTGCGAGTAGTTTGCACAATTTATTATCTAGGAAACATATTAATTTGCAAAAATTTTCTCCTCACTACCTTCTAGTCAAATTATCCCCGTAATATTTAGATATAATTTAGCACTAAACAAGCGTAGATAAAAATATTGAAATAATTTAATAAGTTCATATTTCAATCTACGAACATGAATGAAAATCAAACAGATAAAAGGGAAATGGAAAATAAATCATCGATAGTAATTTCTGTTGATCTGCAAAAGTCAATCGATCGCAAAAAAAAGGAAATTTCATAGAATTTCCATCCATTCGTAAAGTTCTTCAATATTTCTTTTCCCTTTCGCCTCGATTTACTCCCACAATAATTCACTCCTTTAAATTACACTAATGCAATAAATAATGCAACGACGTAGATAAAAAGTGAGAAATAAAGCATCATCACTCAAATAACCACGGTCGATTTACTTGAGTATAAGGCAGTAAAGTGAGTTGTTAGCTCAATGTCATCCGAACGGATAATAGAGTTAAGTCATATTTTTCAGCGAGCCGATGACAAAACCTGGCACTTCTCCTTTCATTCTCAAATCCTCTCCTCAAATAATTTAAACCTCTTGCTATTTATCCTACATTTACACGCTGAAAATAGCCATACTTTCATATTAGGGTTTGCACGAAATTTTTATATAAATTATCAAGACAACAAAGAATTGGAATTCAAATTTACTGCCTTCATTTATAAAAAGTCACATCTAATTTGCGCTTGTTGCGGTACATGAACGCGTATTTGAATTATTCTATCCGAGAGTTGATTACAATACGATTGCGTAATTTAGGAATTTTTATGTTCCGTAAATACGAATGTTTTATAAATGAAATAGCGTGCAATGCAATCCGTAAATTAATTCTTTAGGGAATAATGTAAGCTATAAGCTATTGGTTTGCGATATGTAAATTGTTAAACGAATCATGAATAATTGAATGATATGGAGTTCGATTAGTTTTATCGAGGAAAACTGTAATAGGAAAGCATGAAAAATCTGTCAGATTATTATATTAATGACAAGCAGTTCCGCAATTACTACAACGATCTCTATCGCTCCCTCACTTCCCCTCCGTTTTATTTGCCACTAGATTGTTGCTCTATCTCATTTTATCATCTTTTTCATGTATGCTCAGCTCTATATCACAAAAATATAGTTATACTAGCACGTGAATAATTTACATTATTCTCTCATTCGCGTTCAGTGCGATACTTCACTCCGTAACAACTTCACCTTCTCTCCTCCTTCTCTCGCTCTCTCTCTCTCTCTCTCTCTCTCTTATGCATACACGACGTGCTCTTATTTCCTTTCCCCGTGCACAGTCCCGCTTTCTCTCTCGCAATCTCTCATTCGCTCTCACTCTTTTATTCTCAGCTCTTCTGAACTCAGGTACACTTCATCCAGTGTACGTCATAATAATGACCCTCTGTAGCCGAGTACAACTACATACGCACTACAGCCTACGTGACTCGTAATAATTTTTCCAGTCGCCATGAGTTTCAACTTCGAGTTTCTCTTCCGAAGCTCGCCTACCAGCTCGCCTACCACGACCGAGCTTTCTTTCTGAATTTCAACTTCGAACTTGAATGACATTATTCAAAGGCTGCACTGCGGAAAAGCTTTTTAAAGTTTTTTTTATTGCTGTCTTCGTGCTATTTCATCGTCACTTGCTCGAGACAGTTATTTAAAATTTTGCTTTCGAATGCATAGATTTACTCGAGTCTAAGTAATTGGAAGTATTTCATGAAAAACCATTGTTTTTCAACACAAGAGATTAATTCGGCGTGAATATCGATTGTTTCGCAAACGAATTGATTTTGATGAATCTGATTTTTTTTTTCTCTTTTTTTCATGAGAAATTCAGGTACTTAATTTCAATTATAAACATTTTAATTCTCTGCTTTTTTTCTCGATAATACACAGCACGCACAGTAATTGCAAGTGGTATACTACGTAAACAGCCAGTTACACAGGTGCCATATAGTGTCAATAACTAATTTGCGCGAATAAATATTGTCGATATTTTTATGTTAAGCTATTGGAATGGTATTCTGAATGCCGCTAATTCTAAAATTAAGACACTTAATTATTAAAAGGAGTGCCGAGAGTGGCAGAGCAGTCGGATACGTTCGACTCGAATAGGTTGACGTGGGTTGGAGGCGGCCGTAATGTTTAAAATTTAGGGGAGAAAGGTAAGTTTGAGGCTTGAATTATAACGGGGGACTTTCTCCGCAAAAAATTCGCCCTTCCACACCTCATAAATACTTAAAAATTACCAACTAAATTTCATCGCATAATTAATAGGGCTCGAGAATTGGAATTGTCATCGTAATACTGGGAGTGTATTGCAATCAGCGTGTAACGATAGCATCAAAAGTGAATTACTTATAATCTCGGAGGAGGAATGCGATTTACGGAGCATATTAAAGTAATTGTGCTCTTTAGCTCCGCAATTATGAGCTGTGTAAATTGAAATAATTCGCAAGCCTTAAGCGTGCTTTGAGACTGTGAAAATGAACTTTCACATTACGGTAAGTATAGACCAATTTATCATAAAAAGATTGTGCTGTAAAATCTGATATTAATTTTGCTAGTACAACACAAGTGAATAAATAAAAAGTCCGGCATTTATTGCACTTACGTGAATATTCCTAGTCTAAACAAGTGTAATTCCAAGATTCACGTAAACGATTGCACATTCGTATACCGCAGCAAGATGACATTAATAATGAACAAGTATAGAAATATAAATGCACAGCAATTATATTAATTTTCTCGGTTAAAAATATATTGCGACTTACGGCTTCTATGCATTGATATCGATCAATCAATCATCGAGATTTTCGCATCCAAGCCTTCATCGTAATTTTACATCTGATTCTATCAACCGTCTCTTACATTATTTACACTTTTTACGCTTCGTCCCATACACTTGCCGCTAATTATTTCATGACCAAATAGTACAGTAGAGCTACAGATACAATAAACAATTCACTTTTTTTCGTCACGATCGTTTGGAAATTACATGTAAATTGTACATTTTTGTATCAGCAACCAATCGCACTCGCTTCGAACTCGTCATTTACTATCTCGAATCTCTCATCCCTGCAATGCACTCTCAGTGCCGGCTTTGTACGCACATCAACGAGACACCAACCGCCGAGCAATACAAAAGCTTCACTTGGCAAAAAGTGTCGACTTTCACCGCCAAACGCACCTGCTCGCACAACGACCTCCTTGCAATTTGAATTGCCTTAATACCAGATGTTCTTTTGATAAAACGCTACCAATTCGCCTGGCTGAAGGAAGAGAGAGAGAGAGAAAGCAATCGAGGCCTCGCGTCAGCCGGACATCAAGAACTCACAGAGACACACAGCAAGGAGGACGATAAATAGATCAGAGCTTACGGTTGTTTATTAATATCGCGCCGCAGCCACCTAAGAGTCTTATTTATCCTGAAGATGACAAGTTGCCGTATGTTTTTCGTCCAGCTTGTTCCGTGATTTTTGCCACGGCCCTCTGTGTACAAGAGCCTTAAAAAACTGTGCAATCAGCTTACGCGTATATAAGTACTCGAGGTTCGTCGCCGGTTGCGCATTGCCTGTCCAACCCTGCAAGCCATATCTGCCGCAGAGACTTTGCAGAAGTTTGCTTAAGGCGGTGTCGTCACACGCCAATCCAATCCCTCGACACGAAAGGTGTGCCAACCACGCGAATTTAGGACGGCCGATTGGGGGATTAGGGGAGCGGGGCGAAATATCACTTAACGCGCTGAAATATCGATCGGCCCTATCTCAAGCACATCGATTTCACTTTGAGAAGGCTGGATACAGCTTTTTGCCGTCACTGTTTCTTCGGCTAATTTATGATATGCCACCCTAATGCCTCTCGCTATTTATCATCCCACTTACAAGTCGCTTAATTATGTATGTTCGCTGAGATCCAATTACAATGCTGTAGATTTGCCAGCTTACGATTTTCAGTTAATGTTAATTAATGCGGATGAATAGAATGGAGTTTTTATTTCCCAATGCATATTGAATCCGAAAGCATTGTGATAGTTATTAAACGTAGAAATAGCTTTGCCTGTTATTTTCGATGAAGATGAAAATCATGTATTTTTAATGTTTAACCACTTGCATTGAATTCATTGAAGCTGGAGAACGTTAATCCATTAAATAAATATGTAACATTGATAAATAAATGGCTTTTTATGGGCCTAATTGTTGTCTTTGCTGTCTATATTCATAGTGCTGAATGTGCCATTAATGAAAAAACGAGAGAAAAAACTAAATAATTCATAAGATATTACTTGGGAAAATATTTGTAAATTTAATTAAATACGCAAACAATGTTCGTATATAATGTTTGAATTTCTGTTATTTGAATTTCTGAATCGTAACTTTACATGAAAGTTTAAAAAAATAATGTAAATTCATATTTAGAATTGGATTATCTTAATTTTAATGGATAATTAATTTTTATGTAAAACTAGGATATTGGAATATTCGGAGAAAAATATCTTTACAGATTCAATAATATTAAAATGAATTATACAGTTGCTCTTATAACTTTTTAATCTTCCCTTAAGTTTTAATAAGTTTTATATATAGTAGACGATTTGTAGGTAAATCCTCAAAGTATGCCGAGCTTTCGATTCACCAAACCTCAATTTGTTTAAATAATATTAAAAAACTAATTTAATTATAGCTAATCTCTGTGTATTGGATGTAAAATTGTCGTAATTTAAGTATTTTGTCTATTCCTCTTGAAACCAACTATAATCTGAATTTGTAATTATCTATTTATTTGCGAATTGTCTGTACCATAATATATTATTATTCTTATCGAAATTGTTAAGGAAATGTTAATAAATCGTCTCGTCGGACATTCGAATATCATTTTTAAAATTCATATCCACACAAGTCAAATCTTAATATAAAATGCTAAATAACATCAAAGCAAAAATTAAACGAATGTAATTAATTGAACTTTCAAAAGTTTGAAGTATAAAGCATCTACTTAACTGATAATTAATAAATTCCGTTCAATCTTTAGAACTTTGATTTACATCGGCAAACAGTACGGTTAAAATTAAATCTTTCATATAATAAATTTATACAAGCATACTTTCATCAATGTTACATAACAAATTAATTAATCTCTGCATCGAGGTGCCTATAAATATTGAAAATTATACCTCTACAACATGATACTTTTACTACATTTTACATATTGGATTATAGTAAAATCCATAATGATTATTAAAAATAGTCAACTGGTAGCAGACAGACAGAGTAATATTAATGCAAATAAACGAAGTTTGAATGTCTCGAGCTTATCAAATGAATTTCCTCACTATTATATTGATGAAGTTCTTCATTTTCATTCACTATTGAATAAGTGAAGGATAATTTTAGTTTTATAAAGAATAAATGCTTTTCCATAAAATTACTTGTCCTTTTTGGAGAAAATTTTCAGTTGCTTCACAATAACATATTTTTCTCGTAAGAATGCTCGAAAAAATTAAAAGCTCGTGAAAAATGTAGTAATTAATGTAGTAATAATTATTATATAATTGTGTTGCAAATTAAATATAGTGTGCTCGTTCGAGTTGTTGCTGCTAAAAATTTAAAGGAAACATTATTGATTATAGATATTATTTTCAGAGGGATTAATTTAATAAAAGATTATTTTAATATATCTCTATGGAAAATATTTAATAAAAATTGTAACAATTGGTCAATTTTCAAGGAAAATGTTACAAACAAAACCAAACAAAATATTGCTATTGACGCGAACAAAGTACGCTTACAAAATATTACGTTATTGTTACAAAGCAAAATAGAGCAAATGCTTCCTTCAAATTTATTAAAATTTACTTGTTTGTAAACATTGTTCTTAGTAAATGAAAATACATCAGGAGGTTTAAGTAAACGAAGAAATCTATATATCAAGAACCATAATTTAGTTGTTATTGAATTGAAATAAATGTATGTAAAAATTGTCAAAAATTCTGTAACATTATGTGAACGGTAGCCGACGAAAGAACAATGGTTGTTGAGAGAAATATTCTATCGTAGAAACTACTATGCGTGAATTTATTGAAGAATAACATGAAATTGAAAGATTAATTTTTGAAAATTGGAAAAATCAATTTTTCGTTCAAGTTCTAAAGGAACGGAAGGCGATGATTTTTATTGCGTTACGAAAATCTAAATGTATTATAATATATAGTGATGACATTCTGATTTTTATACAAAAATCAATTTTAGTGATAAAGATTGTTTTCACGTTGATTTAAGTTAACAATGGTGACTGCAGAAACTAATTTCTCATTTACATAACATTTATCCATGAAATTGTTTAGCTTTTTTTAATAGAATGGAATGAAATTTTTTTTTATAGATAATCAAAAGAAAGAGCTGCGCAAAAACTTCGATAGTTAATAAAGGAGTTTGGCCAAGTAGCGAGGAAATTTACTGAAATTTTTATGTAAGGGGATGAAAAGTCGGAAGGAATAAGAGCAAAAACAATGCTAAATTAAAGTATTTTTGTTACTTATACACGAGAAACGAGCAAAAAATTAAAGCTACAGTTTCATTATTTGTCAAGGTTCGCTATAACAAACAAATGAAATTCTTCTATAGTATTTACGTCATATATATATATATATATATATATATATATATATATTACATTCATATGAGAAATAGTTGCATAAAATCATTGTGTTTAAAATGCATATTGACTTTCAATGGTGGAAAATGTAAAAATCTTTTTCTAGTATAGCGAAATAATATTACAATATTGTATATTAGAATTTTCAAACTTTATATTTTTAAAATATATGGTTTTATTTAAAAACGTTGAATAGCTTTCATTTAAATATCTCGCTTCACAATACAATAATTTGACTTTAAATCGAGAAATAAAAAAAAAACTTTACTATATGGCTTATTAGAGAATTATAAACTTTAGAAAATATGCTTACTAAGGCAAATATATTTATATGCTCACACAGTAATGAATAAACGTATAAGACTCACTTTAATTGACTTTAATTAATTAATTTACAAACTATTTATGACATTCTTTTATCATTATAATGCTTATAGAAGCAGAGGGAAATAACATATAAGAAGTGAATTGTCTCGATTAAGTATTTACGTATAAGAAACAAGTAATAATAAGTAAGAGTGTAGGCACGAGAGAATGAAATCGCATAAAAATAGTTGCTCGAACAGTTTTGAAATAATTGTCAATTTCATCTTTTTGAGTCGTGGAAGTAAATTCGTTTTATGCACTTTGAAGCGCATCGATACGACGAGACGTAAGAAAACTCACCCGCGTGCGTGAGAGTATTGAGTATGCATATTAAGTGTGTACGTGAATACGTACACGTGTATGCACGTATACTTGTTGGGCTTTTGCAAGTGTGCTGCCCGCGCTACGTGAGCGAGCGCGTGCGTGGGCGCGTGGGTGTTTGCTCGTGTGCACGGGCGTACGTATGCGCATGTGGGGTGTAAACAACGATGGATGTTAAAAGCTTTTTGAAGATATCAGCCGTGTATATATCAGCAGTCGATTGATCCCTCGTGGCTTGGCCCGACGCTAGCCAATAAATATAAGCTTATCGCAACATCGTAAACGCATCTACGTGATGTGAGCACAGTTTTCCAATACACTTGCATCTGCGTGCAGCGCACGAGCTTCCCACGCAGCCACCTCAAACACTTATACGTACAAACACTTTTGCCGAATGATGATGCCTTTTTTTATTTTGCGCTACCTTACATCCACCTCCCTCTGCCTCTACTTTACAACTAATTCTCCGCATTTTATTTTCCCTCCTCTGCCCTCTCCCATGCATTCCTGCTTTTCGTTAAACGGGCTTCGCGCCCTTCTCTTACCTTTTTCATCTTGCCTGCCCTCCCACTCTGCCCTGGAGAATCACGTGGTGGTGGCCGGGGGTCGGGAAAGTTGCCTTGGAAGAATCGAGTTTAATGGGTTAAGAAAATCATGTTTGAGAGACAGAGAAAAATGCCGGAACAACTGTGCGTTTCAAAACGACTTCTTATCCCCGTCTGTCTCATTGGCTCCCATCCTATTCTCTCATCCCTTTTTGTATTGATTTTGCGCCCGTACTTACTTTTGGCTTAAATTCGCGCACGAACAACTGACAATAATTTCTTCGGAAGAATGGGAAAGCGAGAGAGCACGAGCGAGACAGGGAATGCAAGCGTAGCTCGCACGCCAAGAATTATCGGTTCATTGTTACACAGATCAGACAACCAGTACAGAATCATAAGAACC